>PVKS010003306.1:0-75000 GCA_004027875.1 Aplodontia rufa | reverse complement strand
AGGTTGCTTGATGTAGATGACTCAAACTATTAGGGACCAGGATTGGATCCCTAAGTTACAAGGAAAGGAGGGAATGAGAGTGAGTTCAGAGCGGTGGCTTGAGCAAGCCTTAGTGAGCAAGCAGGTGTGAGGAGGGAGTGTGAGAGAGTGCAGGAGAGTGTAAGACAGGGCAGAGCAGGGGCTTGGTCTAACCACTGCTGAAAGAAAGTGTACAGCAATTTAAACGTGTTGTAGTCATTAGAGGCCTCATTTTTGAATAGTATTTGAAGTAGCCCTAAATTCTCGTTTACTAAGAACAAAGAACAATGAACCACGTTTCATACCGCCAGTTGAACTAACCCTTAGCAAATAGCCAATCAGGAGCTGATGAGCCAATTCTTAACATACCAAACTATATATGGTAAAAGTCCAAGACAAAGGATACCATGGTGGATAGAAATATATCATATATGTTAGAAGATCAACCAATCATGTACTCTGCTTTGTTTGAATTTCCGTGAAATCCTATAAAAGTATCGCTGTATTAAGCTCAGGGCTATCTCCCTGGATCTGCTGCATCTGTGATGGTCAAATATTAATAGGAATTATTTCTGTGATAGAAATATAGGTAAGATTTTCTTATTTATTTAAAAAATTCCAAATTCTCCACAAATGGCCATTACTTTTATCATAATGAATTATGAAAAACTTATTTTGGAGGAAAAACTGCTATGGCTATGCAGAATATTATAAATAATTCCAAATATTGGTTTGCCAATATTGAATCTTGTTATGTGTCCAACATTGCACTACCTTGTCCTGTGAAGAGGTAAAAATAAATACTAGAATGTAATACTTGCAATTCAGCTGACTAAAGACAAAGACATGATGTAATGAAAATTGAGTCAGGAGAAGAGAATATCTGAATATCTTTTTCTGAGGACAATTTAGGTACAAAATTTTGTGATCATGTGACAAATGTGAATTAAGTCCTTTTCATACGCTCCAAGTTAACAAAATCTTTGAATGTTATGACAAAATATATGGACTTAATCACACTAGAATAGTTTGATGGTGATGCCAGATGATTCAAAAATAATTAGCTGCCATGTTCAAAATGTATGTATATACATTTATGTATATATATATTTATATATATATATATAGTTACATTTATCACACTCTAAAATAATTCTAGGAAAAATGGCAAGCTACATTAAGAGGAGATAAGATATCATCTTCAATTAGAATTTTCAGCTTGTTATAAATGAAATCAATTCTTTTCAAAAGGAGAATATATATAATTCTTATGTTAAATAAATGGATATTTACTTTAGACATTGAGTTATTTAGACTTAATTACACTTGCACATTTTACTATATTATTCAGCAACTTGAAACATTTTGTTATGGTTGAAATCTCTCTTGCTACATGTTTTAACCCAAGCTCATTTGAGTAGCACATTACTACAAGTTTCCTTTTTTTAATCACATCTCTATCAAAAAATGTCTCCAGGCTACACATACACCCAATGCAAAGTTAAAACTCAAACCCCTTTGAAGCTCAAAACACCTAAGAGAGTTTAAAAAAAAATCCTTTGTATAATGAAGAACAGTGCTAAAAGAACACATATTGAAAAAATGAAGCTGCTTCTTAAAAACACTTCAAAATGTTTTTGTCTTTAGCAATTTCATCTTAACAGACAAGGATAAATTGTCTAGAGTAACATCAGTAATGTAATTTCAAATGGGAAAAAAAAACAAAAATTATGCGGGATTTGGAGTATTTAGAATTTAGTCTCACTTATTAAACATCACAATAGGTAAAGAGCTGCTATTCACCCTTCCTCTGGGAAAAATACTCTTAGCTATGGAGGCTTATTAGTGTTAAGCATCTAAGAGTCATGCACTATAAAATAAAATCAATACTGTAACTTTAACTGTTAAAGTCAGAAAGATACTAAAAGAGTTCTGTCTTAACTAGATTACAGATGAACTCAGAGGGGAACTTTTTGAGGGGGAAAAGCCATGCCTTTAAAAACATTTATGCTACAAGACATTGCGAGGTTTCTGTTGTTCTGAGGTTCTCATTACCCACACTAAGAGTAAAGGTTGATTTAACTGATGGTTACTTAAGTTGATTTACAGGAAGGTACTAGAAATGATCTGCAACTTATTTTCAAATAAAATCATTAAACTGAAGTAAAAAACTAGTTGCTTGGGAAAAATTATGATTTGATGTATTTCAGAAATGGAGGAAAAAAATCATGAAATTTTAAGGTTGTCAGTTTATCAGTTCAATGCCATAAAATTCTGTGTCTCTTAATGGAAAAATAGTCAAAACTGGCATAAATTGTAGTGTTTAAGCTCAACCTAAATCTACATTTATTTTCCTCCAAAAATGTAAATGAAGAGAAAAAGAACAACCCATCAATGAAATTATTATGATGGCATATTTATTAATCTAATGGCTTTAAAAATAATGTGAAATTGGTCAGTAACAAAACCTTTATTTAGTAATGGAACAATTACATTTGTGAATGTAATTGAAAATTACATTCACATGTAAATGAAATAGAGTATTGTAACCACATAATGCCCTGCTATTGCTGTATCCCTAGTCATTTATAGAAAATAAATATTGTGATCTGGCTGAATCATTTGTTTTCAAAGTAGGAGACACTGATCCTATATCAAGGTTCTTTTATAATAACTCAATCTCCACGAATCATTTGCTTTAAAACAATGGTGCAGGATGGGACATGCATTTGTTAGAAATGTGCATTCCTCGGGTATAAGGCAAAACACGGTGCTTCCAAGTACATAAACAGACATGTTATTGTATTATTGAATGAGAACATTTAAAATAAACTTTTAAAAAGTAATTTAAGAAAAGAGATATTTTATAAATTTTCAAAAAGATCTATGTTAATGAAAGCCTAAAGACTTGAGGACAAAATGAATATTCCTTACCTGAAATACGTGGGAGAGGAAATATTTTAGATTTCAAATTTTTTTAAAAGTTTGGAATACTGGCATATGCATAATAACAAGATCAAGAGTGCTTCATTCCAGGAAAGCAGGTCTGGTTCAACATATGCAAATTAATAAACATATTTCACCACTTAAACAGAATTAAAAATAAAAATCATATAATCATCTCAACTGATGCAGAAAAGGTGTTTGATAAAATTCAGCCCATTTATGCTCAAAACTCTGGAGAATATAGGGGTCAAAGGAAGATACTTTAATTTTGTAAGAGCCATTTATGACAAACCCAGAGCCAACATTATGCTTAATTGAGAAAGACTGAAAGCATTTCCATTGAATTCAGTAACAAGAAAAGGATGTTCACTTTCACCACTCTTATTCAATACAGTCCTTGAAACCCTAACCATGGCTATCAGACAAGAGAAGAAAATCAAAGGAACTCAAATAGGAAAAGAGGAAGTCAAGATGTCTCTATTTACTGATGACATGATCCTATACCTGGCATACTAAATAAGCTCTACAAGAAGCTTCTAGAGCTTATAAATGATTTCAGTAAAGTGACTGGTTATAAAATGAACATTCATAAATCATTAGCTTTCTTATACTCCAGCACTAATTCCACTGAAGAATAAATCAGGAAGTCTGCCCCATTCACAATTGCCTCAGAAAGAACAAAATACTTTGTCATCAACCTAACAAAGGATATAAAGGAACCCTATAATGAAAACTATTGAACATTTAAAAAAAGAAATTACAGAAGACCCTGAATAGATGGAAAAATATTCCATATTCTTGTTTAGGCAGAATCAATGTAATCAAAATGGCCATTCTACTGAAAGCTCTATGCAGATTCAATGCAATTCCCAAAAATATTACAATGACAGGAGCTGGAGTGATAGTTCTGTGGTTATGGTGCTTGCCTGGCATATGCAAGTATGTGAGTTCAAATCTGAACACCACATACACAACAAAGTGCTAGAGCAATGAAAGTCATATGAAAAACTAAAGATTGTTTCTCTCTTTCTCTTTCTCTCTTACTCTCTCCTCTTTATTTAAGGAAAAAAAAAAAAAAGATCCCAACGACATTCTTCATGGATAGAGAAAAAGCAATTCTCAAATTTTTATGAAACAAGAGAAGGTCCAGAATTGTCAAAGCACTACTAACCAAGAAAGAGGAAGCAGGAGGTGTCACAATTCCTGACCTGAAATTATTCTATGGGGGTATAGTAACAAAAATAATTTGTTATTGGTATCATAACAAAATGAAGACCAATGGAACAGAATAGAAGACAACAAGACAAACCCTCAAATCTTTAAACATCTGATATTTGACAAAAGGAGAAAAACATAGTGTGGAAGAAGGATGGCTTGTTCAACAAATGGTGCTGGACAAACTGAACAGCCATATGCAGACAACTGAAATTGGATCATTTCCTCTCACCCTGCACAAGAATCAAATCAAAATGGTTCAATATTCTAGAAATTAAACCAGCACATATACAATTTATTGAAAAAATAGGATCAATCCTCCACGACATAGGTATCAGCACTAACTTCCTTAAAAAGACTACCAAAGTGCAAGAATTAAAACGAATAATAAATGAATGGGATGACATTAAACTAAAAAGCTTCTGCTCAGCTAAAGAATTAGTCAAGATTGTCATGAGAGAACCTACAGAATGGGAGAAAATCTTTGCCTGCTACACTTTGGACAGTGGGCTAATACACAAATATACAAATAACACAAAAAGCTGAACACCAAACCCCCAAATAATCCAATCAATAAATGGGCTGGAGAGCTGAATAGAAAATTCTCAATGAAAAAATTACAAAAAGCCCATAAATGTATGAGAAAATGCATTACTTCACTATAATGACAGAATTGCAAATCAAAACTTCAGAGATTCTACCTCACTCCTGTCAAAGTGGCAAAAATGAAGAATGCTAACAACGACTGATGCTGGAGGGGTTGTGGGAAAAAAAGGAGCACTGTCACAGTGTTGGTGGGACTGCAATCTTGTACAGTCACTGTGGAAAACAGTGTAAAGATTCTTCTAAGAACTAGGGCTGGAACCAGTTTACCACCCTGTTATCCCACTCCTGGATGTTTTCCCAAAGGAACTAGAATTGGTATATTTCAGAGATACACCTTTGTCAATGTTTATAGCAGCTCAATTTACTATAGCTGAACTATGGAACCAACCCAGATGTCCCTCACTTGACGAGTAGATTCAAAAACTGTGGTAAGTATGTGCAATGGAATTCTACTCTGCTATTAGAGATCTATATCATGGCATTTGCAACCAAATGGATGATTATGGAAAAAATTATACTAACTGAAATATCCCAAACTTAGAGACACAAGGGCCAAATATTTTCTGACATATGTGGAGGCTAGAATACAATTGTAAACAGACTGAAGGTAGGCTAAGCTAATAATAACCTCAACATTTGTGAATTTTTACATGAGCAGGAGGAACCTTGCCTATGATGCTGGGGGATGATTGGAGGGGGCCAGGGAGTGGGGTGGGATTGAGAAGGATGTTGGGGCAGCTTGAGGGAGGGAGTGGGGAGGTTGTCAGCCTGGTGGGGAACCTTTGACTTTCATGAGGGGCCCAGCTAGCATGGGGGTGGAGTGGGGAAAACATAATTGCAGGGATCCCAAAGGGGGGAGATCATGTTCTGGCAGCAGCCTTGGCTTGCTCTGACATTATGCATGTGATACTGATTATGTGTTGACAATTTCTTCCTTTATGTATGACTATGTTGAATGAATAAAAAGAAATAGAATGATTCATGGAGGTGAAAACAAAGTTTAAATTTACCTCACATACAAAAGACCTAAACATGAACGTTAGATGGCATAATTAGCTGCTGAGTGAAAGTGAAACGTGGGCAACTCTTTCTGGGATCAATGGCTATGGATAATATAGTCTCTCTGTCTTCTTTAGAGTGAGTATTGGACAGAATTCCTTGTGAACTTATTGAGGGTTAAATTTTCTCAGTAGCTTTGCTCAGTGTTAATTCTGTACATCTGCTGAGTGTGTATTGTTAAAAGTAAATCAAAGCCCCATGGGTGTCCTCAGAATGGTGGTGGATGTATTCATATAACAATCAATCATGATATAGACGAAATACGTGTGTTCAGTACCAGGAAACCTACCCCAGGAAAGAAAAGCTGCAAGTGGAAGAAGCAGGATTTTATTAGGTTTTAAGGATTCTGGAGCCAAGATGCTCAACCAATATAAGAGTGGATTTTTCTAGCAGAGTCTGTGGCCCACTTTATAACGATATTGGACAAAGGAGAATTGAGTGTGAGGGACAGAGGAGGACAAAGGAAACCCTCCAGGAATGAAGAAAGATTTATTTTCTTTACATGTGGGAGTTCAAATGAATTTTTATGTGTCTGCCGGCTGATGAAAATGCTTTATATAAAGTTGTCATTGAAGTAGTGTTAAATTAATTATAATAATTGTGGTCATATCAAAAGGGAATTACTGCTTTAAAATTGCTATGACATGGCAATAGAAGGTATATCTGTTAAAACTAAGAATTTTTAGGAAAATTTAGAGTAAAAAAATAAAAAGAATAAGAATAACCCGAGTCCTATTCATGGCTCTGCCATGTATTAGCTTCTTATTTTAGAGCAGAATTCTTGATTTCTCTGTACTTATGCTACCAGTAAAATAAGTATAAGGATACCTATAAAATGATAGTGTTAAGCAATTACTAAGTTCTTTGGATTAAATCTGCTGATCTCTGCAAAAACACTTGGAACACCTGAAGAGTTCATAAGCTTTGGTTAACTTTACCATTGCTAAGCCACTGCCAACATTCTTCTCTGAGGTAATTTCTTCATCTGTAGAATGAGAATGCAAATGCTTTTTGCAGAATCATCATTCATGAGACATTTGTATCCCCTAGAAGAACACAACACAGTTTCCTTCCCCAACCCCACCACAGAACACTCAAACAAATAAACAAACAAAAAAAGTTCATCATATTTCAAAGTACAATGGAATGCAGAATTTTAATGAATCCAAGTTTTTATTGATAAAATAAACTTCCTCATGACATTCATGGAGAATAGGAACAACATAACAGAGTTTATTCTAGAGGACTTACAGAAAACCCAAAGATTCAGAAAATTATATTTTCTGTGTTTTGGCTCATCTACATCATCTCCTTGTTAGGAAATTTGCTCATTGTGTTTGCCATCACAGCCAACCGTTGTTGGGATTCCCCCATGTACTTTTTCTGACCTAGCTCTCCTTTATTGATGGGTTCTATACCTCTGTCAATATTCCTAAACTGATGTAGAATCACTCCATGAAAAGATGATCATCTTCTTTAATGGACGTATGGCCCAAGCCTTTGGAGAACATTTCTTTGCAGATGCTGAGAAAATTCTGCCTACAGTGATGGCCTGTGACTGCTATGTGGCCATCTAAAAGCATTTGCACTATGCTACCATCATGAATTGGCAACTGTACATCCTCATAGTGAGAGTGTCATGGATGGGACGTATCTTCCATAAGCCATACAGATGCTCTTCATCTTAAGATTACCCTTCTGTGGCCCTAATCACATAGATCACTTTATGTGTGACCTGAACCCATTTCTCAGTCTGATCTGCACTAACATCCACTAGCATCCACACTTTGGGGCTTTTTGTTGTTCCCAACAGTGGGTTCATCTGTCTGCTAATCTTCCTCCTACTGCTGGTCTCCTGTATAGTCATCCTGTCATCCTTAAAGACCCAAAGTTTGGAGAGTAGATGCATATAATAGTGATTCTTTTATTCTTTTTCCCCTCTTTCTTTGTGTACCAGAGACCTGCAGTTAGTTTAGCTATTGATAAAGCAATGGCCATGTTCTACACAATGACAACTCCCATGTTAAATCCTTTGATCTATACCTTGAGAAATGCCCAAATGAAGAGTACCATTAGAAAATTACTTACTAGGAAATTCCTTTCTGTTGGACAATAGATGTGCCTGAAGACCAACAATAATTCAAAAGAAGAAAGATCAACTCTCCATTTTGAATGATCTCAATAAGTTATACTTAAAAGTTAAAGAAAAGCACTTCAATCACAAATTGTATTTTTGATCAATCTCATGAGATTCATCAGATTATCTTATCTGCATGTGTGAAGTTGCATCATGAATCCCAATATTATCCCTAAATATAAAACACCATTTCCTTTTTTAAAAATAAAATCTTCTGCTTTGAAGGAAGCAAAAATGGGTACAGAGAGAGGGAGACAACTTGAAGATCACTCTGCATATTTGGAAAATTCTAATTAATGAGGGCTTGCTTTTGCTATGTTCATCCATTCAATTAATGTATATGCTGTCCTAATAAAAATAAAATAATAAATAAATATGATGCTATTGAATTGAAATGTTTATAATATTCAAAAGAAATAAGCACAGCATAATTATCCCCATTTTACCTGTTAGGAAACTGACAGAGTTATCAGAACAGATGTATCAATTATCCCGTAACTAAAATATGACTGATTGACCAGATCATACACTTAATCATATGATACTTGGCCAAGTAATAATTATAAATAGGTCACATAAATGTACTAATTACCACTTTTGATAAAAATACCATGCTATGCACACTATGAATACTTGTGGATTTTCTAAGTCTTAATTCTAATAACTTTCATAAGCATCTCTTATAAATACACATATGACAATTGATGGTGATATATGTTAAGTAGTCTTATGATTACTAAGAACCTTAGGGCTACAGATCTGAAGGGACATTTGCCTCTAATTACTAAGTAATGAAATTCAATCTTCTTTCTAAATTTCCTTGTAGTTTTCAGAAAGAATCTGTATGCTCAGGTCACTCTATGCTCACAATCTATTAGAAAGTTGGATGGATCAAAAAAAGAATGCCTTATTATCAATCAGGAACTCCTATGTAACAAATGCACAGGTATACTCCATAAGGTATTTAGGGACTAGCAAACAATATTTTCTCCATTATAGTGCAACATTTTGATACTGATAAATTGTAAATGAAGAACAACTGTTTAGCATAAATAAATAAATGTCTGGCAAAGCAAATTGAAAAGAGCACTGAAAATTTATAGACTTTCTAAACAATCATCTGGTTCAGCCCTCTAAAGGAAACCACAATTTTTTTATACCCCTGTGTGAATTAAGGAATGAAAAAGAACAGGCTTCCATCGTTAGATGGAGAGGAACTGAGAAGGTGGAGCAGAGAAATAGGCAAGTGAAGGGGCCACTCCATTTTCACTACAGGTCTCCCGCCCCTATCTAAGGAAAAATTCAACATTGATTAAACAAATCATATGGTCTTCCCCAGGAACATTTCACTGGAAGAAAATGCTGACTCTGCTTAGAACTGACTCCCACCCTCCATCTCAGCTCTTAGACTTATAATTAGACTCAAGACCAAGTAGTGACACATGACAAAATGAAATACACTTCAAAGCTTTCAAGAATTACTGTAACATACGCAGATGGAAATCTAGGTATATATGTGTTAATACACATTAAAATATGCAAGGATAATGAAGTATGCATTCATGTGGATCAGATCAAATTTATTGATACAGGCTCACTAAGCAAAGATTCTTTCTTTAGCATTGCAGCACAGGGAGTTGAGCAGGACTCTACTTTATTATTTGGTTGCAACAACAAGGACCAAATTAGGTCCACAGCAAATGGACTAAAACTGCTGATATTTTTAGAGATTAATGGTTAGGATGGGATTCAAAGGCTTAATGAATGCATCTTGATTTGTTATTTAAGACTTATTCACCCATGCTAGGAGAACCCAGAAGACATCACCTTCATCATAACTATGAGTAAGCAGTTTGCAAGAGCAGCCCCAACATCCTCTAAATGTTCTGTGATTGTTCTTCCCTGCTGGTGACACCTCACAGTTAGAACTGTGATCCCTGGACTGGAAAAGCTAACTAGAAAGTGAATAATTGGATCTAGTAATAGCAGGGGCCAAGTGGAAACACTGGACTTCTGAAGTATTGGTGATGTGGCTACCACAGTGAACCCTAGAGTTAAAGAATAAATCTGAATAATCTGATCTGAAATGACCTATGTCCTTGGCTGGTTGATTTTAACCATCCTAGTAGCGAAATACTATAGAAATCCTAATGAGTATTTAAGCATAAATGCTCCAGTTTAAGTGAATGGAAAAAAGCCTTTATCCTCAAAGCAGAAAGTCATGTTCCATTAAACAATATCCAGATATGAGACATTCACTCAGCCTATCCAAAACCTCTAAAATGAAATGAAGTGTCATGTTCTTGAGGTTGGACCCTGGAATAATGCCTAAAATTTATGTAAATCTGTCTCCCATGCTCCTTAAAGTTAATCTAAATGTTTTTTCAGGGTTACTTTGCATTAGGCAATAGGAAATCATCATGCATCATTGTGACTATCAGAATATAGAGAAAGGAATATTATGGTATAAAAAGCTGAACAGATGCTAGTAGCACTTTCTGTATTCTAGAAAGTAATAAAATAAAATAAAAGTTGTGTTTTGCATGTTAACTGTAGCATTGTATTGCAAATAAATTGCATTTTTCAAGGGATTTCAGAGATTGCTGCCACCATCAAGGATTTGAAAGCATCATTGTGTTATTCTCACCACATTAAACTGAACTATTTGTCTTGCAAAAAAGACAGACGGTATAGCTAAATTATAATGTGATGTCATAGCTTAATCAGAGGGACCCTCCAATTGCAACTTTATACCAAACATGGTTTCATTTCTTGAACAAATTAACACATTCCCCTGATGCTTGATATGTAGCTAATGATTGGGCAACAACTTTTCTCCATACCTTTCAGTAAAAGACCATCAGGAGCAGTTTGATTTCATCCCAAAAGGTCAGCAGTGCACATTCTCCTATCTCAACCAATGAGGCCCTGACTTTATTTTTTAATTCTCTCTCTCGCATCCCCAAGCCACCTTCATGGAGATAAAAACACAACAGATTTCTAGAAAATGTGAAAAATCATTCAATATTCTAACAGATATGAAAACATTTTGAAAATCAAGCAAATCTTCTGGCAAAAAATATACTATGCTCATTTAAAAATTGAATAGACTGCATCAAAGCAAAAAAAAATAAAGAGAGAGATAATTAATAGGATTGAAGACATTCTATTTGAAAATACAGTTAAATTAGTAAAAGGAAAATAAGAAAGTAAAGAAATGAACAAAGCTTATGGGAACATTAGGGTAGCATTAAAAGATCAAATATTTGAGGTACTGGGGCTTAAAAGGGACAAAAATGTGCCAAGGTGTAGAAAACTTGTTCAAATGGAACTTAATAAAAATTTCCAAACCTGGATAAAGGTGTGACTACCTAGGTACAGAGCAAAGTCACCAGTCAGGTTTAACTCAACCAGCCCTAAGAAAATACAATGGAATTTACTTAAAACACTAAAAATTAGAGCTGCCAGAGGAACCAGTTCTCCCATTCCTTGTTATTTATTTAAAAAATTACAGTAGCTAAATTATGGAACCAACCCAGATGCCCTTCAGTGGACAAGTGAATTCAAAAACTGTGGTATATAAGTACAATGGAATTCTACTCAGCAATTAGAAACAATGATATTGTGGTCTTTAAAGGTAAATGGATGGCTATGGAGGAAATCATCCTGAACAAAGTAAGCCAAACCCAAGAGTCAAGGGTGGAATGTTTTTTCACTCATTTGTGGAGGTTGGAGCTAAACTCAATCTTGGGTGAAAGACAGTCAAACTCATGTATTCAATCCAGCAAAGGAGTAGCAACACATAGTCTAGGACAACCATAGATATGTTGTGGGAGGGAAAGGGGTAGGGGTAAAGTGTGGGAGGGGAGAGGTATGGAGAATAAGGTGGAATCTATGGAGATAATCAACAATATAGCATACTATTTAACCCCCTGAGAATTCAATAATAATTACACAATGATTTAATTCAGGAAAATTTGCAATCTAAGCATTTATATCTTTTGTAGGGGAGAAATATACAGGAATCAAGAAACTGGGGGTGGGCAATGTGGAGGTAATTCTGGTTTATGAACTTATGCATAAAAGTAACATAGTTACTTTAAATGCAATTATGATTGTATAACAACTCAACACCTTAATAAAAAAAACTAAAGAAAAGAAGTTAAGTCAACATACTATAATGATACAGATTCATCAACTTTTATAAACTCATTGTAGCCATGATATGGAACAAGTTCAGATGCCTGTCAACAGATGGTTGGATAAAGAAAAATTTGGTGCATACACACAATGAAGCTTTACTCAGCCATGAAGAACTTTGGTGGTAAATTGATGGAACTGTAGAACATCACACTAAGTGAAATGAGCGAGACTCAGAAAAATCAAGGGTCAAAAGTTTCCTCACCTATGCTGAAGCTAGACCAAAGTAAGGGCAGGGAGAAATACAGGATAAGTGATATGAAAACAGAAGGGAGATAAGTGAATTAATGGGAGTGAATGGGTGTGAGGAGGACATGAAATGATGGAACAGTGAAATGAAATCGACCAAATTATGCCATGTATATGTATGAATATGCCACAGTGGATTTCATCTTTATGTATAACTATAAAACATCAATTTTAAAACACATGAAAAGGAAGGAGTGTAGTAGAGTAGAAGAAGAGGAACAGGGCAAGGGAGGAGGAAGTACTAGGCACTGAAGTAGAACAGATTAGACTCTCTCTATATATATAATTCTGTCAAAATGAGCCTCAATCTTATGTATAAATAGAAAACATTAATAAAAATATAAAACAAAGAAGAAAATCCTGCCATTCATAACATCTTGGATCAAACCAGAAAGCATTATGCAAATAAGAAACCCTGGCACAAAAAATGTAAATATGACATGACTCTATTTAAAGGGTAAATTTCAAAGAATATAATTCACAGAAGTTGAGAGCAGGACTTTAATTGTCCTGCGACAGAAAAGGGGGGAAAGGAAGATGTCAAGGAAAGGGTATGAAGTTTTATTTTCACAAAATGAATAAGTTCTATAAGTTTGTACATCCCTGTGCTTTAAAGGAACAATACTGACCTAAGGTATTTAGAGCACTGCTCAAGGGGCTGGACCAGTGGTTTGGCAGTTGTGGCTCTTGCCTGGCATGCAAGAGGATGAGAATTTGAGCCCTAGTACAATGTAGGAAAGGGAGAGTCAGAGCAGCAAAAGCCACAAGAAACACTAAATAACATGATTCTCTTTTTGCTCTCTCTCACTGTCCACCTCTCAAAAAAAAAGGAAAAGAAAACAGCTGAAAGGGTATATTTTTGTGATAGATTTGGTCATCATTACCATCATCTTCAAAAATCAGAAATTGGGAGGAAGCATTTGAAGATAATCAAACAAGTAAAGGGATACTTTTATTGCACAGATTGTGGTGACAGTTTCAAATATGCATATGTTTCCAAACACATCCAGTAGTACATTTTATATATGTACACCAATTTGTATGTTAATTACTTCAAGGAAATGATTTTTTAAAAAATAAAAAGGGCAGATCTGCTAAAATGACTAAATGGCATTTAAGTAATGATGACATTGTATCCAATGACCAAAATGTGGAACAACGGGAACTCTCTTACTGCATTTTAAAAACCTCTCCAAATTTGTACTGCTGCCTATCATTCCACATGAGTCCCAGAAAGCACTGTTACATAGACCTTTCTTGGGTTTATGCCCTCTTTCAAAACACAGAAAATTAGGAAAAGCAGCATTTCAGTTACATGCATTAAAATAGCTATCATTAAATTTATGCCATCAATGTTTTAGCTCTTAAGCATTTCATAATGGATTTTTCATAAATTATTTAATACTGATAAGAAGAAAGAAGCTACCTCTGTGATATGCATTATCAGGGAAACCACAGCACTGGCACCCACACTTGATCTTTGCTACAATCCCATTTACATGACATTCAGCTTTACTAACAACCCCGTTTCAGATAGAAAAAGATTTGTACATGTTTGCATTACAACTTCAGGGAACACAATGCCACGTCCAAAGTTGGTGATTCTCAAATGCATCTTTCCAGAGAACATGCTTCTAAGGCAACATCTTTCCATCACAGGGGATAATTAATTCCTGGGAGAGAAAGCACAACCATAAGCAGGGTCCCTGAGTCCTTCTGGAAACCTCATAAAATATCCTAGTAGTGGAAAATGATATTTCTGTTGTAGTTCATTCATCCTCAGGAAGACTCACCATGAGTAGTGACCAATTTGAATGCTTATCCTTACATCTTCCTATCTTCTGTGCTGCTGGATCAGAGCATCAGAATGATTTTCATTTCTCTATAATGCATCAAATGAATCCATTCTAAATTTAAATCCAAGATTTTCTGCTACAATGTTTTAGGCTTTTTAGTAAAAGGGAAGATTTAGATTTTTAAAGACACATCCTTAACAACTATTGATTTGAAGTTGAGTCATCTTAGTAATCACACAGTTTGTCCACTCTAAATTCTTGTTAATATTGTTATTTGGAGACAAGATCTCTTTGAATATCGGATTGATTCTGAACATCTCAAATACGATTAAACTCATCTAAAATTAATATGGTAAGATTTCTAATAGTTTTGATGCTCATTAATATAATTTTTTATATACTGAAACTATTGCTTTTCTATGTTTGTTAAATACAGTTAGAGTGTCATTTGTCAGATGATGTAATGAGGTAGTTCATACTCAAGTCAATTGTTGAAAATATAATTGGTCAATATCACTGATCAGAGTAAAGATTGGACAATTTGAGATTCATGGTGATGAAGCAATGCATAAAATCCAGCCCTCTAACATCAACCAAATTTATTTTGTCAGGAGACACCTCACTTAATAACCAGGGCTAAACATGAGAATGAGATTAAAATTTAAATACACCTCTTAAACAGAAAAATCTACATATACATAAATAATTAGTTACAGATTGCAAGTACAAATAAGAAGTCTTTCTGGGATTCACCTCTGTGAGTAAAGCAGGTCCCTGTGTTTTATTTACATGAAATAATGAAGACAATTACTTCTGAGCTTATTGGAGGCTGTATTATTGTTCAAAATCCAAATTTAGCTGTGCTGAGTGCATACATAGTTATAAAATTATGTATCCCCAGAACTGTGATTCATGTGCTCATGAAACAAACAGTTCTCATAAAACCTATGGGGTAATATTCTTACTCTCACTTTGCAGATGATTAAGCTGATGTAGACAGTGGCAGGAAATGTTCCCCAGGTAACTAACATAAGATGCAATAGGACCCAGAATTCCAATGTTATCTTAGGGAAGCTCAAACCTGTACACTTAATCACTATGAAGGTTGTTGGTAACCTTTCCCAGCCAACTCTGGGGTCCATACATTATAATGGTGTTGTAGAAGGGAGAACTGGATGTTAGGGACAGTCAAGTCAAAAGAGGCCTTCCAAGAATGAAGAAACACACATTTTCTTAATATTTAGGAGATCAAATGAATTTATATTTGTTTATGTGTCTGCTGATGAAATTGCTTTGTATAAAATTTTCTCTGAAGTAGTTCATCATTGTTTAGTATAACATGATAATGTGGGATTTATAGGTTAAGGTGAAGAGGACAGCCATATATGTTAAAGAACTGGAGGACAAAAACTAAATAAATAAAGGACTAACTCAAAGTCAGACACAGAGATACATGCTAGTAAGTTCATCTACTCCAGAAGCTGAACAAGAGGATTAAAATGTTAAAGTCATTCTCCTCAATATCATAAGACCCCCATCCAAGTAAAGAAAAAATAATATGAAATGCAATGATGTATTTTTTTCTCTTCTTGCCTCTGCTCTTTATTATTTGCTACCTTTTGCCCTGGATCAGGATCTTTAACTCCTCTTACCAGTAAAGTAAGAAGAAAGATGGTATAATAAGAAAGCATTAGCTTTTACCAATATTCTACTGAGGACATGATCAGCACATGTCTACAAAAGCACTTAGAACACACTAAGAGTTCAGTTACAGTCAGTTAACATGATCAGAGTTGTTACAATTATAAATATTACTCTCTAAGATAACCTCCTTACCTGTAAGAAGAATGGAACAACAATAAAAGCATGAGTTACCTCAAGTATTAAGAAGAATTGGGCAAGTACAGCACTTGGAAATATGCCACACAGAAGAAATATCAGTTATTTTATAATTAGGTATCATGAAGTTATTAGATTTATTCAACAAGTTTTATGAATTATTTTATTGTTGCTTTTTAGAACATGTGTTACATTTCCGTAAGTATTATCCTGTGTGTCAATCTTATCATTAGTCTGTGACATGTGATTCCTATCTCTGGCTTCCACCCCTTATTTAACCTCACTCTGATTCATCCAGGACATCAAGATGGTTAAAGACTAATATCTGATTTCCCCTTCCTTAAATTTCTTCTCTCTTTGATTCTTTTCTCAACTGTCATATTTCCCCATTTCCTAAGAATAAAAGACGAGTCTCCTCAGCTATACACTGATGGCAATTATGTTCTGCTTCTACCCCCCTTTTTGGTTTTACATGACGCTCTGAACCAATCTACTAATTCAATTCAAGCTCTGGGTAATCTCAGACAATATAGTGCACTCAGCCTCCTGCCTTTTGTTTAAAAAATTTCCTTACATGTACACAGTCTTTGCAGAACCTGAACTGGGGGTGGAAGTATTTTGAAAACTCAGAACTCTCTTTATAATCTCTCCATGCAAAGGCATAATCATACACACATGCAACTAATAATATGCATGAAGTAAACTAAAAAAAATTCTACATAAATTTTCACAGTTCAGTAGAGTCAGACTTTATTTATATACTAGAGTGGAGAAGTTTAACAAATTCAAGGTTTGTTTAAATTTATTTTCAGGTAAAATGATGAACTTCCACATGAAGTACATGGAGAAAAGGAATAATGTGACAGAGTTTGTTCTACTGGGGCTTACTGAGAATCCAAAGTTGCAGATAATTGTTTTTGCTATGTTTTTGCTCATCTGTCTCATCTCCATGGTAGGAAACGTGCTCATTGTGGTCACCATCACTGCCAGCTCATTGTTGGGATAGCCCATGTACTTTTTCCTGGCTTATCTCTCCTTTATTGATGCCTGCTATTCCTCTGTCAATACCTTTAAGCCAATGGTAGATTCACTCAAAACAAAGAAAACCATCTTAGTCCATGCATGCATGATTCAGATCTTTGGGGAACATTTCTTTGGAGGTGCTGAGGTCATTCTGCTTACTGTGATGGCCTACGACCGCTATGTGGCAATCTGCAAGCCTTTGCACTATACAACCATCATGAACAGAAGAGTGTGTCGCCTACTAGTGGGCGTGTCATGGGTGGGAGGCTTTCTCCACGCAACCGTACAGATTCTGTTCATCTTCCAATTACCCTTCTGTGGCCCTAATGTCATAGATCACTTTATGTGTGATCTGAATCCATTGCTCAATCTGGCCTGCACTGACACTCACACTCTGGGGCTATTTGTTGCTGCCAACAGCGGGTTCATCTGTCTGTTAAACTTCCTCCTCCTGCTGGTCTCCTATGTGGTCATCCTGCACTCCCTGAGGACCCATAGCCTGGAGGGGAGGCGCAAAGCTTTGTCTACCTGTGTGTCACATATTACAGTGGTTGTCCTGTTCTTTGTTCCTTGCATATTTGTGTACCTGAGACCTGCAGCAACTTTGACCATTGATAAAGCAGTTGCTGTGTTCTACACTATGATAACTCCTATGTTAAATCCCTTAATCTATACCTTGAGAAATTCTCAGATGAAAAATGCTATTAAGAAATTATTTAGCAGCAAAGCTATTTCAAATGAAACGTGGATGTTCAGAAGGCCAATACTGATTTAACTGAAGAAAAGATCAGAACACATATTAAATGATTTCAGCAAGGAATACTTAAGGATACAGGGGGAAAATTATGCTTAGTAAAATCAGCTTAATCCAGAGTACCCAGGGTCGAATGTCTCCACTCATCTGTGGAGTTTGGAACTGGACCCTGGCCATTCAGAAAGGTGGTCTATTATCATGTGTTAAATCCAGATAAGGTGTAAGGTTATACAGCCTAATACTTTTTTAGAGATATTGTGGGTAAGAAAAGGGAGGGATATGGGTGGGAAATTGTGGGGGTACTCCTGGGGGTAAGTCTAGTATCCAGAAACTATATACATTTTATATTATTTTGGTAAAAATTTGTATGGTTGTTCAAGAATAAAAATTAAAAAACCACTGGCATTCATAAATTTTTCATTGAAGCAAACGTAAATGGGTGTAAAACCATGGAGACAAGCTAACCCAGGAGATTTCTTTGTATATTTGCAAAATTCTACTAAATCAGGTCTTGGTTTTTCTAGCTTCACTTATGTGTATGGATACATAGAGTAATCTTCTTGGAAAAATAAAATGAATAATTATATATATTGGCATTGATCAATAATCTCTGTAACACTCCAAATACACAAACACAAATGTTATGCTTTGGATTTGAGTTGTGCACAAAACCTTTTAATGCAAAAATATCAGAGCGCTCTCCTAATCAGTCTATCCTAGATTGAATGGACTGACTGTGTGGTAATTGTAGACAGATGGAGGGAAGGTGGAAGAGGTAGGCAATTGGAATCATGCCTAGGGAGGGTGCATCTACTCTTCACTCCCTGCCATCCTCTTATCTCCTTCCTGACCCTGATATGAGTTGAGTTTTCCTCCTCTGAACCTGTCCTTCATGATGTGCTTCCCTAGGACCAGAATAATAGAGTCAGGTATCTATGAACTGAAACCTCTGAAACTACAAGCCCCAGGAAAAAATTTCCCCTTGTTCCTATCAGGTATTTTGGTCATAGTTACACTGGTGATCTAAAGCAATCTTTATTATCTCCACTTTACCTGTGAGAAAGTTAACAAATGAGGAAGTTGTCACATATCAGATGATCCAGTAACTAGTCTGGTACTGATTTTCTAGACCATTCTCTGATGCCCTATAATAATTTGCCAGATAATGATAAACAAAGGTCTAATAATTACACTAGTTGCCATCTCTCCTCAAGAGAGTGCCAGACACATTGTGCATACTAAATGATTATAATTAATAATCTAACAGCTTTCTTTAATATCTCCAATTAATTTATGTATTAGGAGTGATGGTCATGTTTCTGGTAATATTTTGGTAACTAAAAATTTCAGAGTTCTAAAACATGTGGAATGGTGAACCTCTGTGTGGACATTCTCATAGATTGCAGCAGTGTTTCTAAATTTCCTTGTAGTCTTCAGAGAGGTTCTGTATTTCTAAGGTCACCCTGTGAATATAGCCCATCAAAAAATTAATTATTCAAATAGAAGAATACTTGAATGTCAGAAGAAACTCTCTTTCCCCAATACATAGTTATGATCCAAAAATTTCTTGCCTGCTAGTTAACAATAGTCTCAAAGATAAGCTACCCAAAATCTGGGAGCTCATATATATGGAAAAAAGGAATAAAAGAACAAAAATAATATAAATTAATTAACTAAAACACATAAAAAAGAATAACAGAGACAGGGGAAATTTTCCTATCTTCATCTCATTTAGACTCTGAGAAGAATTCCAGATACACCTCTAAGAGGAGTCACATTGTGTACTGACTTTCACTTAAAATGAAGAATGAGAAAAAATATTAATATTTTTTCCTCAGCATTATGGACAAATATTTATATATATATATGTGTGTGTGTGTATATATATATATATATATATATATATATATCCCAATAATATTTAATACTTCTAGCCATGGGGGTTATTTATGATTTTACTGTTAATCTGTGATAACATTTTATTACTAAGTGCTATTTCTACATTTAAGTAGCTCTCCATACAGAAAAAGGATTTTCAGATATATTTTACATTTAATTCTTGCCACATATAGGTTTGAGCCAAAGAAAGAATGATATACTGGGAGTGGTGAAAGTGAAAAAACAATACCTACCTTAATACTTCATAGAGCTAAAGATAGATTGAGAGACTCTAAGGAGGGTGGAGAAACTTAATTTTGAGAGTTATCAATGGTGAAATGGAAAAGGTGCTATGAAAGCATGCTAGGGAAACACTTAGCAAAGAGCTGGAGAGGAGGGTCAGGAAAGATTCCTAGATGGAATCACATCAAAACTGGCACTCCTGGGATAGAATGGGATCAGTACAGTGAAGAGACAAGAGGTTGGGTCAAAGTATTCCTAAGACAGTAATAGACAAGGTATTAGGTGTTGTAAAAGACCATGCAAGAAAACTAATCAACTCAACATGGTAGTGATTATTAAATGATTATTAATTAAATATTGAAACCCCACTGGTGCTAGCCACTAAGCTATTATAGCTGCACATTAATCTACTATATAGGTAAATTATGACTCCTGAGATCGGAGAGACAAAAATAGTCAAGATCAGCAAGGCTCTCATAATCCTATTAAACCTCAATGGTGAGGACCACGGAGAAAACATTGAAAGTAGTTTTAAGCTAGGGAGTAACATAGTTAGATTTGATTTTTACAATGATAATTCAAGTTACAGTAAGAGAAATAACATGAAGGAGACACTGGCATTAGAAGAGCAGAGGACTCCTGTAATGATCAGAGTGTGAAATGTGGACACAACATTGGTCCTCCTGTAAAGGAAACACAGTGGATTCTTCTATCCAACTCAAATCCCCTCTTATCAGGCAAGATTACCCAAGACTAAGCTAGTATGAGTCTGGCTCATTGATAGTTTACTGCCCTAACCTTTTCTGTCCAAATTCCCTGATGAAAATTGAAACTTCAGACCAGGGATTATGCCTCCTACCAGAGGGCCCTCAAGTTGAAGTGCACAATAAAAGACTATCAAAGGACTGAAAAGTTGTATTCCTGCCTCCATGTGGACTCAGCCATGTAATACAGTGAACACTTCAGTGCTTTTGAGCTTCCAGACTGAAATCAGACTTCACTACAGAATATGAACACTCTGTCCCTTCCTCATCAGCGTCCTTAAGTCCCTGCTTCCATATGTTTGTCACCTTCATTAAAATCCTTCCCTCTGGATCTACATCTCTAGAACACAAAGTGATATGGAAATAGAGAAATAATTCCTCAAATATTTAAAATATATAGAAAAATAATTATTAACTGAGGAAGATTATAAGAATTTGGGTGAGAATCAGGTTCTGGCTTCCATCACTAGATGGATGAGGCAAGTAAGAAGATGGAGCAGAGACATATGAGTTTTTAGAAGTGAAAGAGCCTTCCCCATCTTAGTAAAAGTGCACTCTTACTACCATTAGATATTCTGTCCATCCCTGAGAATCGCTCCTACATTGTCTGAGCAAATTCTCATGGTCTTCCCTGAGGAAGTTGCCCTGCAAGGTAATTCTCACTCTGGATTAACTTCCACTAACCTTCCTGGTTCCTAGACCTACACATAGACTTAAATCAAAAGAGGACCCTAAAAAAGTGATACAGTGTGACCCATGAATAGGTGCACTACACTCCAAAACTATATGATTATTTTAACTAATGCAGAAAGCAATATAAGTAGAATGTGGGGTAATGGAGGAATAAACATAAAGTCGGATGAGGTCAAATTTATTGATAGATTTACTAAGCAAACGTTCCTCTAGAGTATTATATCAGGGAAGTACATAAGAGCTTGGTTTAATTAGTTGGTTACAACAAAAAGGGCGTAGTGCTCAAATAGTGAGCTAGAAATTCTGAGCCTTCACTCATGTAACAGTGAGAAAGGGATTCAAAGGCTTAGAAAAAGTGGAATGTAGGAATGTAGCATGATTTTTCATTTAAGACCTACTGAGGGGCTGGAGAGGTAGTTCAGCAGTTGGAGTACTTTCCTGGCATGCCAGAGGACCCAGTATCAAACACTAGCACCATTCACAACTAAATGTTAGGGAAACAAAGACAAAATGAAATAATAAAACCATTAATTATCTTTTTCTCTCAAACAAAAAATCCCTACTCAACCACTCTGGGATTCACTTGATACATTATGGAGAAATGAAAATAATTCCATTGCTCTGGTCCAGCAATGCCACTTAAGGAAATAAATATTCAAAGGAATTGAAATCAGAATCTCAAAGACACATGTGCATTCTCGAGTCCATTTCATGCTGTTCACAGTATTCAAGATTTGGAAGAAATCTAAATTTCAATTGACAAATGACTGCAAAAGAAAATGGCATACACACTTAATGTAATGTTCTCCAACCTTAAAAAAATAGAAATAAAATCCTGCCATTTCCAATAAGATGTATGAATCTACAGGGCATTATACTAAGAAAAGTAAGTCAAAAGTAAAAATGCACTCATAAGATAAATCTGGCAGTCTAACTCATGGAGTCAGAGGGTGAGATGGTGGTTGTCATAAGCTAGAGAAGGGGGAAATGGGAGATGGTAGTCAAAATATTCAAAATTTGGCTTACAAAACATGAAGAACTTCTAGAGTTGTATAAAGCATAGCAATTATAATTACCAATCCTGTCTGGATGCATGAAATTTTACTAAGATGATAAATCTTCTGCAGGTGCACTTATCACAATGATAATTATAAGCAAGAACTTGGAAGGACACTTTTAAATAAGAACAGATATGTGACTGGAGAACTTTACAGCATACATTGTGGTGACAGTTTTGAAAGAGTATATGTATCCCCCAACACATTGTCCTATATTTTATATATGTACAATTTATAGTATGTGAATTATACTTCAAAGAAGTGTTTTTTTAAGAAATGAAAAAGAGGAGGTTGGACCAGTAGCTCAACAGTTGGAGCACTTGCCTGGCATGTGCAAGGCCCTGGGATTAAACCCCAGAACCACATACACAACTAAGTGTTGGAGAAACAAGGCCAGATGGAAAATAAAATAAAACTGATTCTATCTCTCTAAAAAAATAAATAAATAAAAAGCAAGGCAAAAGGGCTGGAGCAGTGGCTCAGCAGTTACAGTGCTTATGTGGCATGTGCAAGGATGTGGGTTCCAACCCCAACACCGTGTACACAATGAAGTTTCAAAGTAACAAAAGCTATATGAAAAACTAAATATAAATTGATTCACTTTTTCTCCCTCTCTTTTTTACTGTCCCTCTCTCTTAAAAAGAAAAAAAAAGCAACATATATATAATATGAACTGGGGATGAGAGGATGTAAAAGCAAGGTATAGGTTTTGAGTAAGGTATATATTATGTACATATTATATTCACAACAAAATTACATATTATATACACAACAAAAATACTAAAATATGTTGAAACACTTAGAAATATATGAGAAGAAAGCCAGTACCACTACTTTTTAATTATAGAAAGACAGAATAAAAATTTACAAAAGATGATATATCAATGGCCAAAAGAATATGAAAAATATAATGTTTATTTTTTTTTTCAGAGTTTGAACTTGCGTACTTGCGCATGCCAGGCAAGCACTGTAACCACTGAGCCACTGCTCCAGGCCACAGGAAATGATTTTTAAAAATCATTTAATGAAATTTAATGAAATTTAATGAAAAATTAATTGATCTTCTAAAATGACTAAATGGCAACTAAGTAACAATTGGTCAAAATGAGGAATGGCTGGAACTCTCCTACTGCACTTTAAATACCTCTCCACATTTGTACTGCTGCCTATCATTCCATGTGAGTTCCAGAAAACACTATTACATAGACCTTTCTTGGGTTTTTGGCTTCTTTCAAAACACAGAAAATTAAGAAAAGCAGCATTTCAGTTAAATGCATTAAAATAGCTGTCATTAAATTTATGCTGTCAGTGCTTTAGCTGGTAAGCAATTCGTAGCTGGTTTTCAGAAATGATTTAATACTGATAAGAAGAAAGAAGCTACCTCTGTGACAGGCATTGCCAAGAAAACACTGGCACCCCCACTGGATTTTCCTACGATCATATTTACATGGTATTCAGCTTTAGTAACAACTCAGTTTTGGATAGGAAAAGAAGATTCTCACATGTTTACACTCAAACTTCAGGGAATACAATGCCCTGTTCAAAAGTTGCTGATTCTCAAATGTATCTTTCCAGAATACCTCCTTCTAAGGCAACATCTTCCATTACAGGGGATAATTAATTCTTGGGAGAAAAAGCACAGGTATAAGCAAGGTCCTTCTGGAAACCTCTTACAATATACTGCAATATAAGACGATAATATTTTTGTTGCAGTTCATTCACCAAGAAGTTTACTCTTCCTGAGTGGTGACTCATTTGAATGGTTTCCCACCCAAGTTCCTACCTCTGCTGCTGGACCAGAGCATCAGAGTGTTTTCCATTTCTCTATAATGCATCAAGAGATTCCATTCTAAATTTAAATTCCAGATTTTCTGTTAAAATATCTCCGGCTTTATATTAAAAGGAAAGATTCAGACTTTTAAAGACACATCCTTAACAACTATTGATTTGAAGTTGAGTTATCTGAATAATCTCACAGTAAGAGTAAGTGCGCTATAACCTCATGTTAAAATTCTTATTCGAAGAGGAGTTCTTTTGATGATGAGACTGATTCTGAACATCCCAAATAAAACTGAACTCACAAAAATACTAAGGTAAGATTTTAATGGTGTTGTTGTTTATTAATGTTGCTATTTTTCATAGGCAGAAATTACTGCTTTTCTATATTTGTCAAAGACAGTGTCATTTATCAAATAATGCAATGATGTAGTTCATCCTCATTCTAATTTTTCAAAAGATAGCCTGTCAATACCTTTGACCAAAGTAAACTTTGGACAATTTGAGTTTCATAGTGTTGAAACTATGTATAAAAACCAACCCTCTAAAAATAACACTCAAAAGCCAGGACTAATTATGAGAAGGAAAACAAAATTTAACTACTCCTCTCACATAGAAAAATTCTAGATATAAATATTAAGTGGTATAAATAATTTCCTGTAGAGCCCACCTACAAACAAGAAGCTTTCTAGGATGCACCACTGTGGGTACAACAGGTCTCCATATCTTCTCTACAAGTATTAATGAGGAGGATTCCTCCTATGCTTATTGGAGGCTAGAAACTGACTCTGTATTATTGTTAAAAATCTAAATTTAGCTGTGCTGGGTATATATGCAATTATAAAAATATAGGAAAACCCTATATGCATCCCAGAATTGTGATTAATGTGCTCATGTAATAATCAATTCTCATGAAACCTATGGGGTGATGTTCTTGCTCTCACTTTGCCGTTGATGAAGCTGATGTGTACAGTGCCAGGAAATGTTCCCCAGGTAACATAAGATGCAAGCAGAGGATTGAGAATTCCAATCTGATCTTGGTGAACCTGTAACCACTGTGAGGGTTGTTGGCAACCTTTCCCAGCCAACTCTGGAGTCCATCCTTTATAATGGTGTTGTAGAAGGGAGAACTGGGTGTGAGGGACAGGCCAAGTCAAAGAAGCCCTTCCAAGAATGAAGAAACACACATATTTTCTTAATATTTGGGAGTTCAAACCAATTTATATTTATCTATGTCCGTGCTGATGAAATTGCTTTGCATAAACTTTTTTTTCTGAAGTAGCTCAACATTGTTTAAGATAACATGACAATGAGGGATTTATAGGTTAGGTGAAGAGGAGAATAATATATGCTCAAGATATGAAGGACAAAAAATATGTTAAAATAGATCTAATTTGAAGCCAGGCACAGAATTACATGCCAGTAAGTCCACCTATTCAGGAGGCTGAGTGAGAGGATCAGAATTTTAAAGTCAGTCTGAGTAACATGAGACCCCTGTTCAAAAATAAATAAATAAATAAAACAACTGAAATCTGAAATCTAATGATATATTTTCTTCTATTATTGCTTTTAGTACTTATTATTAGCTACTTGGTTTTCCAGAACAAGATCCTTAACTCATCCATATATGAGTAACTATTAAAAGAAGCATGATAGGTAAAACAGTATTAGCCATTCACTAACACTGTAATGAGGACTAGTTTAGCACATGTCTACAAAAGCACTTAGAACACACCAAGAGATCAGTTACAGTCAGTTAATATGATCACAGTTATTACAATTATGCATGTTAGTATCTGAGATGGCTTCCTTACCTCTGAGAAGGATGGAACAACACCAGACACAGTTACACCAAGTATTAGGAAAACTGTGCATGTAAAGCACTTAGAACTATGCCCCACAGAACAAATATCAATAGTTTCATAATCAGGTATTCATAAATTTATAAGATTTATTTCAACACATTTTATGAACTATTTTACAGTCACTTTTTACATTCATTACATTTCCGTAAGTGTTGCCCTGAATCTCTTTGCAACGATTCTTGCCATCAGTCTGCTATATAGTGCCTATCTCTGCCTTTCACCCCTTATTTAGCCTCTCTCTGCTTCATCAAGGACACCAAGATTGTTATGAGAGAAACAATCCTTGCTTCTTATTCTCAATTTGCTCTCATGTTTCCCAGTTTCCTGAGAATAAAAGGCAAAACTATGCACATTGATGGTAATTACATTCCATTCCTACCTCCATTTCTGGGTTTCCATGACACTCTGAGAGCAACCTGATATGTCAATTTTGTTCTGAGTCCTCCCAGAAAAATGTGTACTCAGCATCCTCTTTTGTGCTTACAAAATTTTGTAACATGTATAGGCTTTGCAGAACCTTCACGAGAAGAAGTAATCTTCAAGACTCAGAAACATTTTTTTCATTCCTCTCTCCAGACACAAACCAAGACCATATAACATTCACAACTCAATTGAATCAAGACTTTAATTTAATTTGTTTCTATCTGAATGGAGAAGTTTAACAGAAATCAGGTTGTATTAAATCTTTCTCTCTTTTTTTTTCTTCAGGTAATGTGTTAGCTTCCACATGAAATACATGCAGACCAGGAATAATGTGACGGAGTTTGTTCTCCTGGGACTTACTGAGAATCCAAAGTTGCAGATAATTGTTTTTACTATGTTTTTGCTCATTTATGTCATCTCCATGGTAGGAAATGTGCTCATTATGATCACTATCTTTGCAAGCTCATTGTTGGGATCCCCCATGTACTTTTTCTTGGCCAACCTCTCCTTTATTGATGCCTGCTATTCCTCTGTCAGTACCCTTAAGCCAATGGTAGATTCACTCAAATCAAAGAAAACCATTTTAGTCCATGCATGCATGATTCAGATCTTTGGGGAACATTTCTTTGGAGCTACTGAGGTGATTCTGCTTACTGTGATGGCCTATGACCGCTATGTGGCCATCTGCAAGCCCTTGCATTATGCAACTATTATGAACAGAAGAGTATGTCGCCTGCTAGTTGGAGTGTCCTGGATGGGAGGATTTCTCCATGCAAACATACAAACCCTCTTCATCTTCCAATTACCTTTCTGTGGCCCTAATGTCATAGATCACTTTATGTGTGATCTGAACCCATTGCTCAATCTGGCCTGCACTGACACTCACACTCTGGGGCTCTTTGTTGCTGCCAACAGTGGGTTCATCTGCCTGTTAAACTTCTTCCTCTTGCTGATCTCCTATGTGGTCATCCTGCACTCCCTGAGGACCCATAGCCAGGAGGGTAGGCGGAAAGCTCTGTCCACTTGTGTTTCCCACATCACAGTGGTTATTTTGTTCTTTGTTCCCTGCATATTTGTGTACCTGAGACCTGCAGCAACTTTGTCTATTGATAAAGCAGTTGCTGTGTTCTACACTATGATAACTCCTATGTTAAATCCCTTAATCTATACCTTGAGAAATTCTCAGATGAAAAATACCATTAAGAAATTATTTAGCAAGAAAGCTATTTCAGATGACAAGTGAATGTACAAAAATCCAATATTGATTTAAATAAAGAAAAGATCAAATATATATTAAATGATACCAGCAATGAATACTTAAAGGATACAAAAAATGGCATCATTCATAAATCTGTCATTGAAAAACCATGAGTGGGTGCAAAATATTGCAGACAACTTAACCCAGGACCATTCTTTGTGTATTTGTAAAATTCTCCTAAATCAGGGCTTTGTTTTTTCAAGCTTCATTCATATATATGGATTTATATGCTATCCTTGAAATGAAAATAAATCAAACAATTATAAATTCTGGTATTGAGCAATAATCTCTATAATACTCAAAAGAGATAAGCACTGATATTATGGTTTGGATTTGAGTTGTGTCTGAAAAGCTCCTGTTAATGCAATAATACTGGTGGTAAAATGATTAGATTGTGAAATCTGTGACTTACTCTGACTATATTAATTTGAAAGGAGTGACTGGGTGATAATTGTAGGCAGGTGGAGCATGGCTGGATAAGGTGCATTACTGGGGATGTATTCTGGAAGAGTGCATCTTCTCTTCCCCCTCTGCCTTCGTCCTCTCTCCCTCTGTCATTGCTGACCCTGACATGAACTAAGTTTTCCTCCAGTTGGCCCTTCCCACATGATTGCATTGCTTTGGGCCCAAAACAATAGATTCAGGTGTCTATGGACTGAGACCTCTGAAACCATGAGCTTCAAGAATAATCTTTTCCTCCTCTCAGTTGTTCTTTTCAAGTATTTTGGTCACAGCAATTCTAAAGCTGGATAAAACAACTGCTATCTCTATTGTTCTTGTAATCATACTGAGGAAGTTATCTCTATTTTACCTGTGAGGATAATGAGGAAGTTACCAACATAGATATATGGATGATCCTGTAATCAGATTTTTATTGATATTCCAGGCCATAATCTGAACTCTTATGATACACTGCCAGGTAATAATGATGAAAAGTTCAGATAATTATACTAATTGCCATCGCCCAGACAGACTGTGCCAAGCTCCTTGTATATACTAAGTTTCTATAACTGATAATTTAAAAGATTTCTTTAATGCCTCTAATTAATTTACATATCATAATTCATGGTTATATGTTTCCAGGAATTTTATGATATCTAAGAATATTAGAGGTCTCAAAAACAGGGCACATTGAATCTCTGTGTAGTCAGTTACATCAATTCAAACGAGTTTCTAAACTTCTTTGTAGTCTTCGGAGTGGTTCTGTATTGCAGAAGTCACTCTATGCTGATAGTCCTTCATAAAACTAATTATCAAATAGAAGAATACTAGAAAGTCAGATGGGAACTCTATGTATTAGATGCACAGTCTTGATCCACAAAGTTCTTGCCAGTCAGCTAATAATTACTAGGACATACCACAAAGTCTAGCACCTAATAAATATTGAAAGAAAGAATAAAAGTACAAAATAATGTGAACATTTATATAAAATATACAATAGGAGAAGAGTAACAAAGACAAAGGAAATTTTTTCCACCATCCTTTTTTTCAGACTCTGAGAAGAATCCCAGCTACACCTGTAAGAGGAGCCACATTGTGGACTGATTTTCATTTAAAATGAGGAAAGAGAAATAATTTTAATATTTGTTCTTCAGCGTACTAATAAATATTATATATATGTATATGTATATACATATATATCCCAATAATATTTAATTATTCTAGTCATGGGAGTTATTCATGATTTTTGTGGTCACATTTTTTTAGTAAGTATTATTTCTAAATTTAAGTAGTTCTCCATACAAAAAAAGGAATTTCAGATATATTTTACATTTAATTCTTGCCACATATAGGTTTGAGCCAAAGAAAGAATGATATACTGGGAGTGGTGAAAGTGAAAAAACAATACCTACCTTAATACTTCATAGAGCTAAAGATAGATTGAGAGACTCTAAGGAGGGTGGAGAAACTTAATTTTGAGAGTTATAAATGGTAAAATGGAAAAGGTGCTATAAAAGTATGCTGGGGAAACACTTAGCAAAGAGCTGGAGAGGAGGGTCAGGAAAAATTCCTAGATGGAATCACATCAAAACTGGCACTCCTGGGATAGAATGGGATCAGTACAGTGAAGAGACAAGAGGTTGAGTCAAAGCACTCCCAACACAGGTAATAGACAACAACAAGGTGTTAGGAGTTATAAAAGACCACGCAAGAAAACTAATCATCTAAACATGGTTGAGATTACTGGATAAAAAAAAAAATTAAGTAATTATTTACTAAAAACCCACTGGTGCTAGCCACTAAGCTACTATACCTGTACACTAAGCTACTATACAAGTAGATTATCACTCCTGAGATTGGAGAGGCAAAAATAGGCAAGATCAGGAAACCTCTCATAATCCCATTAAACCTCAATGACGAGGACCATGGAGAAAACATCAAAAGTACTTTTAAGCTAGTGAGTGACATAGTTAGATTTGAGTTTAACAATGATACCCAAGTTAACAGTAAAGGAAATAACATGAAGGAGACAAGACTGGTGGTAGAAGAGCAGAGGACTCCTTTAATGATCAGAGTGTGAAAGACTATAGACTCTACAGTGGTCCTGCTGTAGAAGCAGCACAGTAAGTGGATTCTTCTATCCAACTCAAATACTCTCCTACAAGGCAAGAGTGTCCAAGGCTTAGCTAGTGTGAGTCCGGTTTGCTAATAATACAGTGCCCTAAACTTTTCTGTCCAATTTCACTGAAGAAAATTGAAACTTCAGACCAGGAATTATGCCTCCCACCCTAGGCCCTCAACATCATAACAAAGACAATCACAGAACTATGAAAATTTGGGTTTCTGCCTCCACTTGGAGTCAGCCACTTAGTGCAGTGAACACTCCAGAGCTGCTGACATTCCAGACTGAAGCCAGACTTCACTAAAGATGATGCATTATCTTCCCTTTCCTCATCGGCTTCCTTCAGTCCCTATTTCCACATGTCACTTTCATAAAAATCCTCCCCTCTGTTTTGTGTCTACCGAATATAAAGTGATAAGGAAATAGGAAGGCAGTTTCCTAGAGATTTACAAGTTACAAACCAAAAATTGATAAGTGAGGTAGAATAGAAACAATTATGTGTGTGATTTAGGGTCTGGCTTTCATCACAAGGTAGATGAGGCAACTAAGGACATGGAACAGAATCCTTACTAGTGAAAGGGGCTCCTCCATCTTTGCAAAAGTGCCCTCCTGCTACCAGTAGTAGCAGGACTCCTACTTTGCCTGAGCAAAATTTCATGATCTCCCTTGAGGCAGTTGCTCTGCAAGGTGATTCTGACTCTGGAATAACTTCCACTAACCCTCCTGATTCCTAGATGTACATTTAGACTCAAATCAAAAGAGGGCCCTAAAAAAGTTACAAAAGTGACCGTTGAATAGGTGAACAACACTCTAAAGGACTACAGAGTTTATGTAACTTATACAAAAAGTAATACAGGAATATGTGTGGTAATGCATATTAGGATTGTGTGGTAATGATAGAACAAACACAAAGTTTGATAAGGGCACATTTATTGATATAGGTGTACTAAGCAATAATTCTTTTAGAGTATTATCTCAGGGAAATAGAAAGGGACTTGGTTTAGTTATTTGGCTGCAGCAACAAGGGCACTAAAATGGTGTTCATGAGTAAAGTAAAAATTCGGAGCCCTCACTGGTTTAATAGTGATAAAGGGATTCAAAAACTTAGAACAAATGGAATATAGCATGATTTGTCATTTAAGATCTACTCAACCACCCAACAAAGGTACAGAGACACATATTCTATCACTACTATGGGAAACAAATTTCTGAGGGAAGCCCTGACAACCTTGAAGAGTTCTGTGATTTATGACTCCTTAGTGGCAACGATGGACTTCATGTGGTAAATCTAAAATGTGAAAGAGGTTGTTTTATGCAGGTGTAATCAGGGTCCATTGGCATCACTCAACTTCAAAAGGATTTGTGGTTGTTGTTACCATAATGAACAGCACAGTAAGGAAGAAATCAGAATAAATTGACTAGGAAACACCTATCCCCTTGGGTGGTTTATTTTAGTATTCCCAGAGTGATATATAGAGGAAGTCTGATAGATGCTTATTTGATAGGTTTAAGCTCAAACTGAATCACTGAAACAGAAAGTCATGTTCTCTCAATCAACTTCCAAACTTTAGATGACCCGGAGTCTCTAACATGAAAGAGAAATTGGATTTCCTTGAGTTAGGGCCCTGTTACAAGTTAAAAAATTCATGTGACTCATTCTCCCACATTGCTATAATTTCCAAAACTTATATGTGCATCACTCTTCTAGCCTTCTTTTGGGGTATTATACATGTTTTGGGGTAACTATGTTTAGGGAACTGTGGATATAATCATACTTTTCTGGAATTATTAGACTCTGTTTGTAAGTGATAATTAATTTAAAGGCATCTAAAACATCAGTAGTGACAGATAGTTGAAATAAGGTACCAGGAAATTAGGTGATCACTGCTTTCCCACTAGTGTGGCAAATTGTCCACAAACTCATTAGGTGATTATTTCCCAGTTTTGAAGTAAAAGTATAATATGCATTCTGATAAAATCTCCACACTAGTACCTTGATCAATGTAGTGAAAAATATTAGGGTGGAAATAGTCAAGTGGAATCCAGTAGAGCTCCCTCTATCTACAAAAATTGTACACCAAAAGCAGGACTCTGTTTTGCATGATACATATAGTATTGCATATAAATATAAATATTATTCCTGAAGGTATTTCAGAGATTACTGCCACTATCAAAGAATTTAAAAATACACTAGTAGTGATTGTTAGCACACAACCATTTAACCTGTGCACAAAACAGATGTTTATGGGAAAATATAGTGTTCTCACATAAGCTTAATTAGGTAAATTGTCCAATTGAGCTGCTGTTCCAAATTTTATTTTATTGTTTGAAAAAATTGGCACATCCAGTTGGCACCTAATACATAGCTAGTGATTTCACCAAGGCTTTTCATTCTATAAGTGTCAATAAAGACCATCAAAAGCAATTTGATTTCAACTGAAAAGGTCAGAAATACACCACATTTATCCTACCTCAAGGATATGTCAACGGTCCAGCCCCACTTCATAATTTAATTCAAAATTAGGTTATTTGACTTGTCCAACAAGGTCACACCGGTTGTTACCTTGATGATGTTATTCTGATTGGATCCATTGAATGTGAACTAGACTTCTTGGTAAGACATTTGAGTGTCAGAAAGAGGAACATAAATCTGATAAAATTCAGGTGACTTCACTTTATTTAAATGTATGGTTCCAGTGATGTGGGTTATGTCATATCAAGATTATAAGATAAAGGATGCATTGCTTCATCAGGCCTCTCTTCCATCATAAAAAGAAGTCTAACACCTAGTGGGGCTCTTTGGATTTTGAAGATAGTATATTTCTTATTGGGGTAGGGTGTCCTAACCTGTTTATCCAATGACCCCAAAATCTTCCAGAAGAGGAGAAGGCTATGCTATAGGTCCATATTGTGCAAGTAACTCTATCATTTAGACTTTACTATACTAAAGATCCAACTGTACTTGAAATGTCACTAACAGAGAAGGATGTTATTAGAGCCTTGCCATCCCCTACAGGTGAATTTCAGTGCAACCTCTTAGGATTGTGAAGCATATTTCTGTGCTCCTTTGCATATAGATGTTACTCTTTTGAGAAACAGTCCTTGAACTGGTATTCAATCATACTGGTTGGATATTTAACTTTGATCCACTGTGTTAATCTCCCATCACATATCATATTACAACTTCCTATATAATAAAAATAAAGACAGCAGAGCTTTACTTTGGCTCACAGTTTTGGAGGTTCCAGCTCATTAACAGTTGCCTAAATTACATTGGTCCTTGGCAGGACTGTAGCAAGAGCATATGGCAGAAAAATACATCTTAGATTGCGTCCAGAAAAAAAAAGAAGAGAGTCTGGAGTCCTGCAATCCTATTGAGGAGCAATGATTTAAGAACTTCCCAGCTTCTAAAGGACCCACACCTTTCCAATCTCACTACCATGAGGACCAGGCCTGTAATACATAGGCCTTTGTGAAATAGATAGCATCTGACACACACAACAATAATGTTAGGTTTGCACAGCAACACTACATGAGCAAATGCTAGTAGTATATATTTCATAGGGTGTATGAAGTCTCCAAAAGCACCAGTGAATTTCATGAAGCAACTCAAATGTCTATGGTGTCTTCCAGGATTGGATTACAACCTTCAGATATTGAAGAAAATACTTAATGTGTCACATGATTTTATTAATAGAGGGGTATTTTGAGTTTTTTTAAGTCACGAGGGTTCCTACCTATGTGAAAGAGATTAAGACCCTTGAAGAGACTTCAGAGACTTCATGTGAGGATATAACAGTCCTAATCCCCCAGTCCTAAAGAAGAAACAACAAGGGGCCTCTTAGAAGCAAATAGCAGCTCTTGCCAGACAACTGAATGTCCAGTCCTCCTGATTTAGATTTTCTATTGTCTACAACTGTGATAAATAAGTTTCCACTCCTCATAAATTCTGTGTCTCAGGTACTTTGTTAGAGCATCATGATTGCACTAAGACAGGACTCTCTCTTACTACACTGCCTTTTCCTCTCTTACCCTGTACATATAGATTCATGGAAAGTTTCATATGGAAAAAAGTCAGGAGTCTGGATTGTAGGTGGCTGCAGGTGACATGTAGGCACTACATAAAATGCAACATATAAAGGGCTTTACCCTTTTCTGAGACATAACTAAAATACAGAGGTTCAACAGCTAACAAAGCCAAGTGATAGACTACAGTGCTGGGATTTAGTAGGACAATAACAGATACGCTGAAAATTTCAGCAAAGTAAAAGATGCCAATATCATTCCTCCTCTATTTCAAACAACCCAGCTTAGAAAGGGAAACTGAACAAGCTTCAAGAGACCCCGGCATAAAAGTCAACTCAAAGTGAATCAAAGACCTAGGTATGAGACCAGGAACAATGCAACTGCTAGTAGAAAATGTAATCCTAACAGTCCAATATGTCATGACAGAAGCCAACTTCCATATCAAGACTCCCAAAGCATACAAAATAAAATTTAAAAGAGAAACCTGTATGTCCATATTTATTGCAGCACTATTAGTGATAGTTATGATATGGAATCAGCCTATGTGCCCATTAGCAGATAAATAAAGAAATAAATTATGGTACATATACAAAAGAAGGAAATCCTGTTATCTGCAACAAATTAGATAAAGTATGTGACTATCATTAGGTTGAGTGATACAGGCAGGCACTGAAAGACAAGTAGCATATTATCCCAAAGAACTTGAAAGTACAATGGTGGTTACTAAAATCTAAGGAGAGTAGGAGTCAAGTGATGGAGATATATTTGTCAGTGTATACTAAACTACAGTTAAAGAGAAATAAGAAGTTCTAGTGAGTGTAATTACCAATAATTTTCTGTACATTTCAAAAAGTTAGAATAAATTATGTTGAAGATTGTTACCAAGGGGAAATGCTAAAACTTTTAATACTTAAAAATGCTTTAATTGATTTAAATTTTCTGTAATATGCATATATGTTGGTAACCAATCAGTCGAATGTGAGCATGCTGATGATTATCCCAGCCTTCTGGGAAAGAGTGCCTGTACATTTCAAAAAGTTAGAATAAATTATGTTGAAGATTGTTACCAAGGGGAAATGCTAAAACTTTTAATACTTAAAAATGCTTTAATTGATTTAAATTTTCTGTAATATGCATATATGTTGGTAACCAATCAGTCGAATGTGAGCATGCTGATGATTATCCCAGCCTTCTGGGAAAGAGTGCCTGATGAAGAAACTGCATGCAGTTTCCAAGACATCCAGCCCTAGCTTTGAGGCTTTAAGAGCTCCAAGTGTGAAATCAGGAAAACATTGCTTCTGTATGTAAGGGCTGTTTCCATAGGCTCTGTCCCAGTTGGGTTGTGCAGAGAGTTGACATGTTCCATGTCATGTGTATTATTACCTATATGTTCTTTGTAATATTTAGTTTTTCCTTTATTCCTTTACAAAAATATTATTTTTAGTTAAGAAGTGAGCAAGAAATCTGCATATATGTACATCAGAGTTTGATTTTTTTTTATGTCTCTATGTGTGTTTGAAGTAAGTGTTTCATTGGACCTGTTTATTCTTCTGAACTACTTATTTCTTACCTTTCCCTTGAACAGTTGCTCCAATGTAAATATTAGTACTCATCATACCACCTGAGGTCAGGGCTGCTAAGCCCACTAATAGTCAACTTCTCTGTTACCCACATCTTTCCTGTTCTCCAGCAATAGCTCAAATCTATTCATCTAACACTTTCCCATCCCCCAACACTATTTCCTCAGTCTGTCCCCCTGTCTCTCACCTTTTTTATTAATTTTTTCTTTTTATTTTTTTAATTTTGCTAATCAGAATATCCTTATAGTTAATCTATACTTGCTTTACTCTGAATTCATAGTCACACCAATGACTTCCTACCTCAGTTCTTTACTCTCTAATGTTTGTAAGCTTAACATCAATTTGCTCCATCTGGAGATAATTGCTAATCACATCATTCCTTTCATTGTGATAACCAATAGTGCATTGGCAACAAAAGGAACAAATTAACCATTTCAACACTATTTATTGTATGCTTTGAAAGACCATGTTGTTTATTCATCTGTATTGAGGACATTAATGGAAATTTGATATGAAAGCCAAATTTGTTAATGCTTTGTTGCTTTCAATACATTATAGTTTGATGGTTAATAGTGTTATAACCTAAAGATAGTTGCTGATCCTACCATTCTGCTCATAAGTGGTAGTTAACGTGGTAACAGTTTCAGAAAGAACAAAGTATCTAGGTCAACACTGTTTATTATACCCACTGGCTGTTCATATTGACTCTCTTGCTTTATCTTGTGAGGTATTAGATATTACAGAGGCCAATAATTAAACATAGTTTGGGGAGCCTGCTGCTAATCTCATCTTTCCAAATTGCACCCAGCCCGCGTTACTGAAGAGATAGAAACCCCACAACCAAACATCCCCAAAGTAAAATAACCAAAGAGGCCTCACAGTCCCCAATCCCCAGCCCTGACAATAAAGAAAAAGGGAAGCAATTTTGCTCCTCAAACCCACAACTCCCCAGCAAAATAGTCTGCAGATAGAGTCCTGGATTAAAAACTAGAAAAAACATATCAACAACCTGATTATTAAACAATCAATAATGGAAAGAAGACTTAAAAAAGAAAATTAGAGAGCAATTTCAGGAGCTGAGACACCACTTTGGTAAAGAGATCAATGTTCTGAAATGAGATGTAGCAGAGCTCTTAGAATTGAAAAATACAGTTAACCAATTAAAAGCCCAATGGAAGATATTAATATTCGAGTAAACTCCATAGAAAATAGAACGTCAGCTCTCAAGGAATGGATTTTCAGATAAGAAACACAGGCTGAGCAATCTGTAATGCAAGGAGGATACGCAAGAAGAAAAACTTACTGAGCATGATTTGAAAGTCCAAGAAGTATGGGAAGTGATCAGAAGAAATAACATGAAACTAATTGGGATAGGGGAGAGCATAGAACAACAAATGGCATAAAGAAACTTCTCAAGGAGATAGCCAAAGAAACTTTCCCCCATATCAGAAATGATCCAGAAATTCAAACTCAAGATGCCTATAGGACACCAAATAGACTTAATCAAGTGAGAAGCTCACTGAGACACATCATATACAAAATGAATAACAGAGAAGTCAAGGAAAAAATTTTAAAAGGAGTAAGAGAAAAGTGCCAAATCACATTAAGTGGCAGACCGGTAAGAATTACTGTGGATTTTTTAGCTCAGACAATAAAGACCAGGAAAGCATGGAAAAATATTTTTCAAATGTTGAGAGAAAATAATTTTCAGCCAAAGATACCAGACCTTAAAAAACTCAGTTTTTAATGTGATGTGGAAACAAAACATTTCTATCATAAGAATAAAGAAGCAACATACATGAACACAAAACAAGCTCTACAGAGAATACTCAAAGTCAGACTTCAAACACAAAAACAAGCTCTCAACTTCCAATGCCCACAAGCAGAGGAAAGAAAATAAAAGCATGACTTACTAGAAGAAAACCAAGATAGTGCTAAATACAACAAAGGTCACAGTCCCAGAGGGACCCACAATCATATGTCTGTTCTAAAACTGAATGTAATGGAATCAATGCCCCAAACAAAAGAACATAAATTATTTGTATCCTTCATTATTGCCAATCTGACAGGATTGGGGTCCCTGGTATTGTGACCTTTGCTGTATTTTGTGCTATTAGAGAGAACAATATCATGGCATTTGCAGCTAAATGGATGGAGAAGAAAAAAATTAAGCTAAGTGAAATATCCCAAACTCAGTGATTCAAGGGTTGAATATTTTCTTTCATATGTGGAAGCTATAATACAACCTAAAACAGATTGACAATTAACTAAATTAAATAATAACCTCAGCATAGGTGAATTTTTATAGCAGGGGAACCATAACTGGGATGCTGGGGGGAGAAGGGAGGGGGGTCTGTGAAGGGAGGGAGGGATTACGGAGAATATCCACACAGGGAGGCTGGGAGAGGAGGGAGTGATAAGGGGGTTATCAATACAAATGGGAGCACTTGACTCCCATGAGAAGTCCAACTGCACACAGGCAGGCAGACAAACTGAGAAATTTCAAAAATTAATATAGATTTATATGTTATTTCAGAGGAGACATGAGATGCAGGACAGATAAAGGGGGAGATCCTGGACTAGGACTGGCCTTAACTTACTTTGTCAATATCCATGTGTACACGAATATGTAACAATGATTCCTTCCAATATGTAAGATTATTTCAAACAAATAAAACATGAAAATTAGATATATAAACAAAAATAAAATATGCAAGACTTGGAATGGACATTTCTCCAAAGAACACATAACAATGGCCAACAGCTATATAAAAATATACTAATCATTAAGGAAATGAGTGTGAGAATTACAATTATATCAACCATTAGGAGGGGAATTAACAAACCAACTGAAAACAGAGAATGAATAGTGGCAAGGGTGGGGGGAAAGGGAAATTTGTCCCTCTGTGTGGGAATGTAAATTGACCCTCTATGAAACAGCATGGAGGTTCCTTTAAAACTTTGAAAAAATAAAACTACATATGATCTAGCAATGCCAGTTCAAGTTAATGCTCAAAGGAATTGAAATCAGGATCTCAAAGTCATATGAGCATTCTCAAGTCAACAGTGTGTTGTTCATAGTATCCAAGATATGGAAGAAACGTAATTTCAATTGACAGATGACTGCAAGAGTATGTGATGTATGCATTTAATGGAATATTCTTCACCCTTTTAAAAAAATAAGAAAACTCTGCCATTTTCAACATGAATGAACCCAGAAAAATTTATATTGTATTATATTGCATTATTATATATATATTACATTAAGAAAAATAAGCCAGAAGCAAAGTGGCAAAGATGATGTGACACCAAAGCACAAATCTGAAATAGTCTAACTCATGGAGTCAGAGGGTGAAGCAGTGGTTTCCATGAGCTGGAAAAGAGGAAAGTGGGAGATATTAGTGAACACATTTAAAGTTTGTATAATATGAATAAGATCTAGAATTCTGTATACCATACTGCTTATATTTATTAATACTGTCTGGGTTCATGAAATTTTGTAAAGGTGATAGATCTGGCATAAAGTGTACTTATCACAACAATAATTATAAACAAGCAGTTGGAAGAGCACTTTTAACTGAGATTAGATTTGTAATTGGAGAACTTCATAGCATACATTATGGTGACAGTTTTGAATGTGTTTATGTACCTCCAAAACACATGTATGCATAGTTTTTGTATGTCCATATGTAAAAGAAGTGTTTTTTAAGAAATGAAAAAGCAATTCACAGAGGATGGAACTGGAGATAAGGGGAAATAAAAGCAATGTGCAACTTTGGAGTAAATTATATGTGTACATGCATAGTTATAATATGTTGAAAACATTTAAACTATACAAGAGGAAAGCCCGAAACACTATTTTTCATTATATGTGACATAGAAATTTTACAAAAGATGACATATTAATGGCCATAAGAATATGAAAAAAAATTAGTGAGAAGCTTTAGAGACTAGGAAATTTCAACTTAAAAATCATAAGAATTTATACACATGCATTTCTAGAATAGCTGAATGAAAAATAATTAACAATAAGTGACAAAGGATGGGAACATTGAAACTCTCATTTTGTATTTTAAATCTCTCTACAAATTTGTCATTCTGTCTGTCATTCTGACCAGCCCATGAGTTCAGGGACAATTACAATTCAGAACCTTCTGAGGGTTCTGGCTATTTTCAAAACACTGTGAAAATCAGGAAAGGCAGTATTTGAGTCTAAGTGCTTTAAAATAGATGTCACCAAATCTTTGCCTTCAATGATTTAACACTCAAGCAATGAGAGTGGTCTTTCAGAAATAGTTTAAAAATGGTTAAAAAAATGAATGAATGAAAGAAAAGCATCCCCTCTGTGATAGGTATCATCAGGGAACCTACACCACTGGTCTGCAGGCTGGAGCTGGGCCACCATGCTGTTAAACTGGCATTCAGCTTTCCTAACAGCCCAGGCTCAGAGAGAGGAAGGCAACTCCCACTTGAATACATTTTAGGTTCAGGGAATAATATTGTATTCAAGAGGCAGAAATACTCAAGCATATGTCTAAAAAAGTATTTCCTACAAAAGGGATAGCTAAATCCTGGAAGAGAATGCACAGCTACAAGCAAAGTAGATTATATTTTATTAGAAACTAAACATTCCAGTAGTGTGAGGTGAAAATATTTCTTTTTATACTTAACACTTTTATAATACAATTCCTTGTGAGTGAAGTGACTCAATAATATGCTTTTCCTCCACACTTTCTACCTCCTGCCCTGATGGATCTTAGATGGGTAATGAGGATCATTACGCCACAGTGAATCAAGTGAACCCATTCTACGTTCAAACTTCAGGATTTCTGTGAAATTACTTTAGACTTTCATGAAATTCAAAGACACATTGTCAAAACTGGTTGATTTTATGATGAGTTATCTGAGTAGTCTCCATCATTCTTATTGAAAGATTCATTTCAAGAAATAGAATTTATTTCAAGAAATGATTGCTTGAGGATGGGACTGTTTACGAACACACTGAAACATTATTAAAATCATCAAGAGCGTCTAAGTTTTTTCAACAGTGATAACACATTAAATATTGCTATTTTCATATACAATTACCATTCCTTCCATATATTTGCAAAATACAGATGAAGAAAATCTCATCCTCACCCCAGATTTTCAAAACAGCTGAAAATGTTACTAACCTCATCTGGCATTGGACAATTGGAGACTCATAAAGATGTTGCACTTCATAAAACCAAGTTATCTAGCACTAGGGAAAATTATTTAGTGAAAAGACAGTTCAATTAATAACTCATATTACTCTTGACGATGAAACAAAGTTTTAATACTCCTCTCATACACAAAGGAATTAGATATGAATACTAATGCACATAAGACCACGTTGAGTCCAAGTATGGGGAAGTGGGACTCTTTCTGGCATCAACAATCACGGATATTTAAACGTCTCTGTTGCTTTTATGAACATAATTTTGGCGAGGAACCCTCCTCAGTGTGTTGCATGGTCAAAGGTTTTTCTGTACCATTGCCCAAACTGTCAATTCTGTTTATCTCCTGGGTCCATGCAAATTATGGAAGTAGATTAAATTTCCTATCTATAATGCTAGCAAGGTGGTGGATATGTTCATAGCACAATCAATTCTCATTAAAACCTGTAAGGTGTGTTTATAGGTGATGATGATGTAGGAGTGCATAGTGGCAGGAAAGAGAATCAGCAAGGGTCTACAAAATTACTTAAAACAGATGAAAAGTTCAGAAATTTTTATATAAAATTACAATTGCTTTTAAAACAAAAAACACTAGTGTCTGACATCATTCCTGTTAAATGCATTAAATACTACCAGACACAAAGTTTATTCTAATTATTAAAAGGAATCATGTGGGGCTGGAATGGTGGCTTGGCAGTTGTGGTGCTTGCCTGGAATGTGCCAGGACACAGATTTGAACCCTAGCACCATGTAACTATGAAGTGTTGGAGCAACATGGGCCACGTGAAAAACTAAGTAAAATTGACTGTCTCTTTCTCTCTGTGTCTCTCACTGTCCCTCTCTCTCTCTCTCTCCTTAAAAAAAAAAAATATATATATATATATATAAATAGAAGGAATCATGTGTGCATAGCACTTGGTTCCTTGGAATACAGAAAATACACATTAACGTATTTCATTATTAACTTCTATATAATTATAAGATTTAGCTAATAGGTATTATGAGTTATTTAATAGCATTTCTTCTATACTTCCTTAATTTCCATCATTGTTTATGTCAACCATTTTAAGTACTATGTGGTTCCTCTCTCTGGCTCCCACTGTTCTAAAACTTACTCTGATTCATCTAGAATACAGAAAGACCACTATGAGATTAGTAGCCAAAATTCCCTCTTCCTCAAATTCCTTGTTGTCTTTCCATTCATCTTTCTCCATTAAGAGCAAATTTCTTCCTCTGTACTGAGATGTCCATTTCAGCCATCTTTTACCTCCCTTTTGGGACTAAGCTACCATGAGGTGCTTAATCAGTTATGTCAATTCAGGCTTCAAGTCATTGTTCGGTCCCAGCCGGCAGGAACCAGATGGCTCTCAATTGGCGGTTGACTGAGAATGAAGTAGACCCACTGGTCCTGAGTTCTCCAAGCGCTTTATTTTTCCCTCTCTCTCACTAGAGGCCTCCAAGCGCTTCCTTCTCACCTTCTCTCTCACTAGAGGCAAGGCCTTTACATACATCTCTCACTAGAGGCTTTTACATCTCCTTCCTCTTCACTAGAGGCAAGGTTTTTTACATTTAGAGTCAAAGCTATTCACATCTTCTCTCTTTAGAGTCCCTGTTTCTACTGCCACACTAGAGTCCCTATTTCTACTGCCAAGTCTTTTCTTCCTCTCTTACTGCCTGCATGTTAGGTTTTCTTCTTCTGCCTCTGTTGCTGCTGCTTCTCTGTCTCAGTTTCTTCTGCTGCTCTCCTCTGTCTCTGCCGCTGCTGCTTCTCTGACTAGTGGCTACTCTTTTTCCCTGTATATCCAGTATTTATCTGTTACAACAACCAATAGGGATACAGTGCAAACACATTCAACCAATTGTAACAAATAAGAAGCCAAATAGCTTAGTCATGCGGTCAGTCAGTTTGCTAATTACAAGCCAGCTGGGCCTCTTTGAGTTGTTTAGCACCAATTCTTTTAAAAGCCAGCTGGGCCCCTTACGGAGTTGTTTACCACTAATTCTTTTCTCTGGCATCAGGCCAGGTGTCATGTTGGCCTTAGTCTCCAACAAATCATTTCTGACAATTAAGTGTACTGATATAGCAGATTAACTAGTGTGACTACAAAAGGTGTTCCTTTGTACAGTATTTGCAAAATTTCCACCTAGGAGGTAATTTGAAGGTACACAGGTATACAAATCAGAGTTCTTTGTTCCATCTGATGAAATAAACAAATACAACCAAAACATAGAAACAAACAAAAAAAATCATGAAATCTGACAACTCACCAGGCATGTACTTTGTTTATTAGGATGGAGAAGTTAAATAAACCCAAGGTTGTATCAACTTTGTCAGGTTTTATAATTAACTTTCACATGAAGCTCATGGAGAATAAGGACAACATGAAAGAGTGTTTTTCTGAGACTTACAGAAAACCCAAAGATGTAGAAAATTATATTTGCTGTGCTTTTGTTCATCAACATCATTCCTATGTTGGGAAATTTGGTCATTGTGGTTACCATCATTGGAAGCTCAGTTTGGGGGAACCTCTATTTACTTTTTCCTGGCCTATCTCTCCATTATTGATGCCTGCAATTCCTTAGACAATACTTCAAAACTGATTAGAGATTCACTCCTCAAGAGGGAGATCACTCAGTTGAATGGATACATGACCCAAGCCTTTTGGGAACATTACTTGGCAGGTTCAGAGGTCATTCTGCTTATAGTGATGGCCAATGACTGCAATATAACAATCTGCAAGCCCTTGCACTATACAACCATCATGAACTGTCAAGTATGTATCCTGCTGTTGGGAGTGTTGTGGATAGGAGGACTTTTCCATGCAACCATACAGATTGTCTTCCGATTAACCTTCTGTGGCCTTAATGTCATAGAGCACTGTATGTGTGATCTGAACCCATTGCTCAATCTGATCTACTCTGACACCCACACTCCAGGGCTCTTCATTACTGCCGACAGTGGGTTCATCTGCCTGTTTCTTTCTCCCCCTGCTGGTCCCTATATAGTCATCCTTCGCTCCCTGAGGACACAGCCTACAGAATAGGCAAAAAGACCTGCCCACCCTTATCCCCCACATTGTAATGGTTGTCCTGTTCTTTGTTCCCTGCATATTTGTGTACCTGAGACCTTCAATTATTTTTTCAATTGATGAAGCAGTTGCTGCATTTTATACCATGATAACTCCCATAGTAACTCCCTTTATTTATACTTTCAGAAATTATCTGATGCAAAATGCTATCAGGAATCTATTTAGCAGTAAAGCTATATCAGGTGACAAAGGAATGTGGCTAAATCCCAGGAATTATTCAGCTGAAGAAAAGATGCAAAGGAATTTTGAAATATCTCACAAATTATAATTATAAGAGAGAGATAAAAAGACAGTTTTTCATAAACTTTGCATTGAGGAAGTAGATCTTTTTAAAAATGGAATGCACCTAATCTAGGACCATGTCATCTATGTTTGGAAACATTTAGTAACACTGGACCTGTTTATATAGCTTCAGTTTAAGGAAAGAAAGATGAAAATACACTGTCAATGAGTAATAATCTCTAGAATAGAACTTTCCTGTTTTAAGCTCTGTTAATTTACCTGTAGGACATTTTACCTCTAGGACACTAACAGAAAGAGGAAATATCAAGACAGATATACTGATGATCTAATAACCAAAAATATCACTGGTTTTCAGACTATTCTCTTAACTCTTATGATACACTACTAGATAATGGTGAAGAAAAGCTCCAAAATGATACTCGTTTGTATTTTGGATAAAATGACTATGCTTTTCATATTGCGATACACATTGATTATATTTAACTAAAATTCAAATTATTTTCATTAACATCATTTATAATTTTATGCATCAGAGTAAATGATCATACATTTCCAGTATTATTATGATTGTACATTTAAATACTTTTGGAAAATAAATAAGTATACAAATAAATGAATGGGCTGTGCTTTCCTCCCCCAGTGGTAAGAAAGATTCAACCATGGTTCTAAACTTTATTTTAGCTTTTAGAACTAAGGTATTGTTTATGTCACTGTACACTGATAACCCATCATTAATGTTATGAATCAAATATAAGAACATATAAATGTTGGACAAGGGCTCCTATTTAGTAAATGTGTAGCTACAGTCAATAAAGAGTTTACATGCGAAATTCCAATAATTTCCACAAATGGTTCAAAGTCTGGCCCCTGATGAATACTGAACGAATCAATAAACACACAAAGTAATGCATATGAATTGAATAAAATATGGTGAAGGGAAAGAATAATAGAGACTTGGGAAATGTTTTCTAACTTCCAGGATCAGAAGAATCCTAGATGGAACTTTAAGATGAGACACATTTTGTCTTAATCTTGCATAAAATGAGGAATGATAAAATCTTGGAATTGTGTTTCTCAGCATATAGAAAAAATTCACATTAATATTTCCTCAAGAATATTTCATTAACCTATGAATATGGGCTGTTTATGATTTTTCTGTTACTTTGTGATCACATTTCAGTATTTAAAATTATTTCAATATGAAGATCTACCTACATGCAAAAGAATTTCAGGAATAATTTTCACTTATATCTTCCTTATCTGATTAATGAACTCAATAATTTGAGCCCAAGGTATATAAATATTGTACCAGGATAATACTGGCTTCATAGAGCTTGGCAGAGTTTCCTCCTTTTTTATTTTGTGGAATAAGTTGAGAAGGATTGGTATTAGTTCTTCTTTAAAGGCATAGTAGTATTTGATTGAGCATCCAACCAGTTCTGGAATTTTCTTTGTTGGAAGGCCTTTGATGGCTGCTTAAGTTTCATTACTAGAAACTGATCTGTTTCAGTTTTCTATTTCCTTCTGGTTCAATATGGGTGATTCATATTCCTCAAGGAATTTCTCCAAGGTTTTCTATCTCATTGGAGTAAAAATTTTCAAAATAGTTACTGATGATCTTTGGATTTCAAAAGAGTCTGTGGTGATGTTTCCTTCTTCATCCCAAATTTTAGTAAGATGAGATTTTTCTTCAATTAGTGTGGTTAATGGTTTATCAATTTTTTTATCCCTTTGAAAAGTCAACGTTTTATTTCATTGATTTTTTTGTATTGCTTTCTTGATTTCATTTTCATTGATTCCAGTTCTGACTTTAATTATTTCCTATCTTCTCTTGATTTTGACATTTGTTTTGTTCTTCTTTTCTAGGGCCTAGAGACAGAGTGCTAGGTTATTGATTTTATTTCTTTCCATTCTTTTAATGAATGATCTAAAAGGTATAAACTTTCCTATTAGAACTGAGTTCATACTGTCCCCCAAATTTTGATGTTTTATCACTGTTCTCATTTATGTCCAGATTTTTTTAAAAAATTTCTTCCCTAATTTCTTCTGTTACCCATTCAGTATTCAAGAGTATATTATTTAATCTCTAGGTGTTATAGTGATTTCTAATTTTTAATTTTTCTTTAATTTCTAGTTTCAGTTTTATGGTCTGATAGAATGTAATGGATTCTCTCTGTCTCTTTTGTATTTGCAAAGAATACTGTGATCTAGAACGTGATCTATTTTAGAAAATGTGCCATGCGGAACTGAGAAGAAAATATATTCAGATATTGATTAATGAAATACTCTATAAATGTCTTTTAGTTCCAAATTATTAATTTTATGGATTAGTTCTAAACATCTGTAGTTTTTATTTAGATGTTCTAATCAGTGGTGAAAGAGCCATGTTAAAGTCACTGAGAATTATTTTACTGTGGTTGATTTGGTTCTTGAAATTGAAAAAGGTTTGTTTGATGTATGTAGATGCTCCATTTTGGTTATATCTTGTTCCTATATTATTCCCTTGGGTAGTATGAAATTACCTTCTTTGTCTCCTTTGATTATTGTTGGCTTGAAGTCCACTTTATCTGATAGAAGAATAGTAATCCCTGCTTGTTTATGAAAATTATTGTGTGTGGTATTTTCCCCATAGCTTCACCTTCAGTCTATGAATGTCTTTAGCTGTGAAGTGTGTCTCTTGTAGGCAGCATTTTGTTGGGTCTCTTTTGTTAATCTAATTTGCCAACCTATGTTTTTTAATTGAAAAGTTTAGACCATTTATATTCAATAATATTATTGAGAGATGACTTTTATACCCTTCCATTTTCATTCATTTCACATGCTTAAATTGCTATTTATTCTCTTTTGAATGGCTATCTTCTAATGTAATGTCTCCATATTTGGGTTTTCAGTTTTATTTTTCATTTCTTCTTCATGAAATATTTTATTGAGTATGTTTTGTAGTCCAGGATTTGTAGTTATGAATAACTTTAGCTTTTGTTTTTCATGGAATGTTTTTATTTTATCTTCTAATTTAAAGCTTAATTTCAATGGATATATTATTCTTCATTAACATCCATTTCCTTCCAGAGTTTGGTATACATTTTTCCAAGCCTTCCATGCTTTTAGGGTCTGGGTTGAGAAGTCAGTTGAGAAATGAATTTATTTTCTTCTTTATGTGATCTGTCATTGCTCTCTCGCAACTTTAAAATTCTATCCTTGTTCTGCATGTTAGGCATTTTCATAACAATATGCCTTGGAGCTGGTCTGCTGTGATTGTATATATTTGCAGTTTTATGTGATTCTTGAATTTGAGTTTCCATTTCATTCTTAAGGTTTGGAAAATTTTCAAGTATTATTTCATTGAAAAGATTGTTCAATCCTTTAGTATTTGCATCTGAACCTTCATCCATCTCAGTGATTCTCAAAACTTGTCTCTTAATGTTATCCCAGATTTCTTGAATATTTTGATTGATTTCTTGACATATTTCTCTATGGTCTACTTTATTTTCAAGATTCCATACTTTGTCTTCTCAGCATGAAAAACATTATTCCAAGTGGTCTAATTTATTGGTGATGACTTCCATTCAATTCTGTATATGGTTTATTGATTCCTTCATATTAAAGATTTCCATTTGATTCTTTTTCAAAATCTCTATCTCCTTATTAATGTAATCTTTCATTTCCTGTATTTCCTCTCTTGATGCCTTCCTTACATCATCTTTTAGCTCATACAACACTTTATGAATTTTCTGAATTCCTTTTTGGACATATCTTTCAGTGTAATCCATTGTTTAAGCATTATGGGTTTTTGTGGTGATTTGTTTCTTTGCTTTTTCATATCATTTGTACATTTACCCATCTGTGAATATTCTGGGTTTTTTTCTTTATTTTTTTTAGGTAAGGGATTACTTTGTGAGCTTCTTATTCTTGTGTGCCCTTGGTTGAGTGGATTTCTAGATGCTGCTATTTTAATTTAATGTGTGGCCTCTCCTGGTCCTAAAATGAGCTGCCAAAACTCAAACCTGTGAACTTTTAGAGACCCTGTAGTTTACTAGTACCCTACAGAGTGGGGGTAAACAAACAATTGCATCAACCAGTGCATAAAATATAGAGCAATAAACTAATTACTAGACTCTTACTATGGAATATGTACAAAGTTGATTGCTGCAAAAAAGCAGAAATGGTAGGGTCAACATATACTATTAGCAATAACAATATGTAACCAAGAATTATATCTGTTATTAACGCCTACAACAATTTTCTAATAAAGACCTACACAGCTTCGGTTAAGTGACTGCAATTATGAAAATGCATTAGTGCTGCAGGATGATAAGAAAAAAGTTAATTAAGAAAAATGTAGTGTAATATTAAGGTGGAAAAGACATTACAATTATATACAGTGAACAGTGTGTCAAAGAAATATAGGATGTGATGATTTTAAGGAAGAAGGAGTAAAGATGGAATTGACACAATTAAGGAAGAGACAGAGAGCAATAGTGTTTGGCTTTTATCTGGAGGGGAAGAAAAGGGTAAACCAAGAGAAACAGCACATAGGAAGAGAGTGCATAACAAAACCAACGTATAATAAACTAAATGCTTATCCTCAGAATGCAGGGTAGGGTAAAATAGCTGTATTAATAAGAAAAAGAAAGAAATGCTAACAATGAAATATATTTATATATCTCCATAAGCCAAACATAAAAAATCATTTATGGCATTTAACCAATCTAGAACAAATAGAAGAAGGGATATGTGAACTTAGAAAAGACAATGGAGATGGAGGGAAAAAGGCAAAAAAAAATCTTTATTAAGTATTGAGGAATTGTGTCCTCTGAGGTGCTCAGGTCCATTGATGGGAATAGATACTCATTTTGTATGCACACTGTCTCACTGTCTCTCTTTCTGTTCTTTCCTGAGTTGTCTTGGGGATAGGGGTTCAGGGTTGAGGAGTTGAGTCTTTATTTGAGCTGTTCATCTAGCTGTTAGTTTATGATCAGGTGGGCTGTGAAGTACTGTCTGCTGAGAGGAGTCTGCATTCCCAGGGTGGAGATATGGAATTCTGTGTTAAGCACTAATGGGAAGAGCTTGGATATGACAGGGCTTCTGGGTCTTTGGTGGGAGGCCAGGCAACCCCCAGCACCTTAGCATTGTCTATCTCCTCTGGACATCTGGTTCCCAAGAATCACCCTGGAATTCTGTTCATGAGGTAGGGAGGAGTTCCCAGTTTGCAACCCACAAGCATATTCATATTCTCCCTAGACCTTTTGGACTTATTTCCTGTGTGTTAATCCAGTTCCTGTTCAGAATCCCAACCCACCCCAACTGGTCACATGAGCTACCAAGTACAATGGGAATAATAAACTATACTTCCTTAGGCTTTTCCAACTAGAGTCTACCTGGGTAAGATGCTGTCTGTGCGGTTCATGGTGTATACACCCTGTCCAGCTGCAGGGATCCTCCCAGAGCATGCTGTTTCTGGTCAGATCTCTGGGCCCGAACCTCTGCAGGACTGCCCACCAAAAGTAGGCTGCCCTCTGGACTCTCCATGCTAGCTGTGACACACAGGACACTTTTCATGAATGGGTGTACAGAGCAGCCTTATCTTCCACCAAGGACAGGGTACCTCTCTGATCACAAGGAATTCTGTTGGATCAGCAATTTGCCTTCCTTTGGCATTTCTTTGCAGTTTCTCATCACCACCTGGGGCTTCAGTTGGTATCAGAGAAGTTGTCACCGCTTCAGCCTTGACTGCAAGGTTGGGGCTCCCTCTTCTTCTGCCAATGTATTCAAATCTGAGTTCTAAGACCCTCTAACTGTTCACTGCTTAGTATTATTGAAATCTGTTCTTTACCCTCCTTGCAAAGCAGCAAAATACCTTTAGTATTGGAAGAGCACTTAGGCATGTAAGCTGTTCCTATTGGCCATCTTCTGCTGACTGAGAACAGTTTTTTAAGGTAGTGAGTGACATAGTTAGTTTTGAGTTTTATGAAAAATAACTCAAATTACAGTAAGAAAGATGGCATGAAGAGGACAATATCTGAAGCAGTAGAACCAAAAGCTACTGTATATATCTGAATGTGAAAGGATGGTGGCTTGAATTCTGATCCATTGGTGAGGATTATAATAAACACTATTGAATCCATACCAGATCCTCTCCACCAGGCCAGTAAGCTCATGAGTTAACTACTGGGAGATCCAGCCCTGACCTTCTCTGGATAATTGTACATAATTTAGGAGTTTCTGTGCAGTGATTATGCCCATCACCTTTGGGTCCTCAAGTGGTCAATAAAAGACTGTAACAGGCCTATAAAAAAAAAGCTTGGGGGGCTGGAGCAGTGACTCAGCAGTTAGGGCACTTCCCTGGCATATGCAAGGACACAGGTTCCAACCCCAGCACCACTTACACAATGAAGTATCTGTAGAAAAGAAAGCCACATGAAAATTTAAATAAAAGTGATTCTCTTCCCCTACCCATTCTCTCTCACTGTCCCTATTTCTGAAAGAAAGGAAGCAAGCAAACAAACAAACAAAAAAAGCTTGGATCTCTGGTCTCCATGTGAAACCAGTTATTGTACAATGTAGCTACCAAGAATATAGGACTTCATATAGGCAACGAACTCTCTTCTTCTACCTTATCAGCTTCCCTCATTCCTGCTTCCATATGTCACCTTCTTAAAACTCCTCAGCTCAGGTCCTACATCTATAGAACACAAACTGCTATGACAGGAGAGAAATAATTCCCACATATTTATAGGTAATACACAAGTGAATTGAACTTGAAATTGAAAGATAAAAAACAGAGGAATAGAAATCCAGGTTCTGACTTCCATCACTAGATGAACCAAAGAATTGAGTAGGCACAACAAATAAAACTCTAGATTTTTCAAGCGAATGAGTCTTCTCCATCTCCAGCAGAAGTGCCTTCCTCCTAGCATTTGGTGTTCTCTCTACCCTGTCTCAAGAATACTTCCACACTGTCTGAGGAAATCATAGTGGTCTCCCCTAAGGAAATTTTCTTGAAAGATAATGCTCACTCTGCTCAGGTTAACTCTTTCTTCCCTCCTCTGCTACTAGACTTTATCTAGACTCAAGTCCTAGAAGGACCCTAAAAGAGATATAAAGTGAGACCCATGAATAGGTGCATGGTACTCCAAAGACGTCATGATTTTATCAGGAATTATATTATATATAATCCTATTATATAGGAATATGTGTTATAATAGATATTAAGTGTGTGATAATGGTGGAACAAAGATAAGTTTGGATCAGATCGTATTTATTGTTAGAGACACAGTAAGCAAATATCCTTTATTTACTAAATATACTTAATAGAATTATAAGGGTTCAGTTTGGCTAGTTGTCTACAACAAGGACCAAAAGGAAAACCACAGTGAATGAAACTGAATTATTTCAAAATCTATGTCTAAATATTAGGAAGAGAATTAACAGCTTACAGAAATTGGAATGTAAATTATTTTGTCATTTAAGACCTACTCCACCATACTGTGAAAGTCCAGGAGACATAATTTCATCATGAATATAAGAAACAAATTTTTGAAAGGAGTCAGGGCATCTTTGAAGAGTTCTATAAATGAACTTCCCTGATGGTGAAACTCTACAGTAGGAGCTATGGATGCTAAACTAAAAAACCTAAGTACAAAGTAAAAAATTGTATCAAAGGGCTGCAGGAATCAACTGGCAGCACTTCTTTTACAAAGGTATTGGGGGTGTGGTTACCATTATGAAAGACATAGTTAAAGCAGAAAGCAGAATAATCTGGCCTAGGAAGAACTAGTTGCTTATCGTGTTACCAGAAGTGAGATATATAGAAAATCTAACAAATTCTCACTTTATTTGTTCAAGCAGGAAAAGTCTAATGAAAGCCAAAATCATATCACTGCAATAGAAAGTTATTCTCCCTAAATCAACCTCCAGACTTGAATCAGTCTATAGATCCAGAACCCCTGAGTTGAAAGTGAAGTGTATCTGTTTAAAATAGGAACCTAATACACTGTCAAAAATTTATGTATGAATCCTTCTCCCTGTTTTCTCCAAAGGGATCTATAACCTATGTCCACAGTAACTATGCATTAGTTCAGAACTTTCTGGACAACTGCACCCTTATTGATTGACACTGGTTCAATGAAATTCAAAACATCAATATATTTGCCATTGCAAAATACATATGTTTACAGGTAAATGATAATTGATTATCATAAGCTTACTCAGTTGGAGGCTGTAATTGCAAATGCTTTACTAGATATGGTTTTACTGTTTGAAAAAACTTAAGACATCTCTCTGGTCTAGCAGAGGACGGTCTCATGGAACTTAGATGATTAATGGAAGTGTTACTTAGGTCATCCTGAGGGGAAGTGGGTGTTCAATCTAATTTGGTGACTATTTCCTCAGTTATGAAGTGCAAAATTTAATAGACGTAGTACTGGTAGATCTGCACATTGTCACCATGACCTATGGAGTAAAGAATTTTAAAGTGGAATGGTAAAGTGGAAGCAAATAGAACTGCCTCTGTCTATCAAATGCTCAAATGAAAGCAGAACTGTATTTTGCATGACAAATATAATACTACTTTACAAATATGAATTGCATTCCTGGAAGGATATCAGAGAATTCTGACACCATCAAAACTTAAAAGATGCACCTGTGGTGATTCTTACTGACCGTTAATTTAACCCAACTATTTGTCCTGTGCAAAATGCAGATGGTTATTGGAAAAATGATAATCCATTATCACAAGCTGATTCTGGAGGAGACTCCAATTACAGTTGCTATACCAGATGTGGTTTCATTACTTGAACAAATTAACAGATTCCCCTGCAAGCTGATATATAACTAGTGATCTGGACAAATTTTCTTCTCCTTACCTCCCCATAAACAGCCACCGAAAATTTGGGTTTTGGTGAAAAAGGTGAGCATTGCCTATTTCAGGGGAATGTCAGTGCTATAGACTTATGTCATAACTTTGTTCACAGGTATCTTGTTCAATTGTCCTTCCTCAGGATATCAGTCTGATGCATCACATTGATGATGTCAATGTGATTTGATCTATTAAGTGAGAATAAGCAACTACTATCTAGGCTTATAGGTAACACATTTAAGTGTGTGCGAGAAATAAATCTGACTAAAATTCGTGGACCTTCTACTTTTGCTAAGTATCTAGAATTCAGTGATGTGAGATGTGTCCATATATCCATTCTAAGATAAGTGAGGAGTTGTTGCATCTGGACACTCTTACATGGAAAAATGAAGTACAATTCTAGTGAATCACTTTGGATTTTACACACAATATATTTGTCATTGGGGTGAGTTACACAAACACAATTATACAGTGACCTCCTGAAAATTCTAATTTTGAATGGGGCCTAGAAGAAAAGTGTCTGCAACAAATCTAGGATGTTGTACACGTGATTCTATCACTTAGATCTTATTATCCACAACAGCCAATTGTGCATGAAATGTTGGTTGTGTAAAAGCCCCTACAGATGAATTTCAATGTAGATTCTTAGGGATTTTGAGCAGATTCTTACTTCCTTCCTAGGTATCTCTACCTTTCTCTGAAACAGTTCTTGGTCTGGGTCTTCTTTCCATCTCTGTGTTAAAATGCCTGAGATAATCAACGTTTATACAGAAAAGTTCAGAGTTTTGGATGTCCCAGTCCATTATCAGTTGGCTGCATTGTTTTGGGACTATGGTGAAGCAGTAGAAGCAGTACATCTTAGGAAATGCACCTGGCATAGAAAAAACTACTGAGATGAAGTCCAGGAATTATGGAAGAAAGGGAAACAGGCTAGATATGTATATCCATCTCCCAAAACATCAAGTTTTATATATTTCATGTGTTCAGTTTTCTACCTGCTAATTGTATCTCAAATAAGTGGTAGTTGAGAAATAATAAAGGTTTCCACAGTCTTTGAGTAAATTGTGTGTGTGTATTTACACTTTATAGTCATGACAGAAGACTTCTATCTATAATATGCTGAGTACTTACACTAAATAGGAAGAAATCAAACACCAATTCTTTTAAATTATGCAAAAATATCAATAGGATTTTCACAGAATGTTACCATTAATTGGCTAAAAGAATATTTTAAAATGCCCATCATTAGTCATCAGGAAACTTCAATTTAAAATAAAAACAATTTATAGCTATGTACCTCACAGAATGTCAGAGTGGAAAACATAAACAATACCAAGTGACAAAATGTGGAAACATTGAAACTCTCTTCTTGTGTTTTAAATCTTTCTCCAAATCTGTCATACTGTCATTATTCCATACAGGCTAGGCCATGAGTTCCAGGGAGCCTGCTGGGCATTCTGGCAATTTCCAAAACACTATGAAAATCAGGAAAAGCAGGTTTTGGAGTTATGTATTTTAAATGTGTCTCATTAAAAATTTGCCTTTACAATTGTAGCTCTCAAGCAATCAAGAGTTGCTTTCAAAAATTATTTAAAAATCAAAGAAAAAGCAGCCCCTCTGTGACAGGCATCCTCAGGGAACCTACGCCACTGGTCACCAGGCTGGATTTGGGCCACAATGCTGTTTCCATAGCAATCAGCTTTCCTAACAACCCAGGGTCAAAGAGGAGAAAGAACACAACTCCCATTGGGTAATTTCTAAGTGAAAGGAATAAAATTTGCATTTGGCAGGGGGGATACTCAAACATACTTCTAAAACAAAGCCTTTCCAACAAAGGCTTCCTAATTCCTGGGAGAGAATGCACAGGTACAAGTACTTGAAATTTTATGAGAACCTCTTAAAATATCCCAATGGTGTGAGATGAAAATATTCTGTGTGGTAATTAATGTTTCCAGAGCAAGATTCCTCATGAGTGACACACTGATATGTTTTTCCTCCACACTTTCTACATCCTGCCCTGACCAACAAGAGCCCAATAACGAAGATCATTTATCCAAGGTGAATTGAATAAATTCATTCTTAATTCAAACCTCAGGATTTTTGTGAAATAACTTTATGCTTTTCTAAGAATCAAAGATTTAAGACTTATGAACACATACACTTAAAACTGGCTGATTTTGAATTATTTGAAGAGTCTTTTTTTTTCAGCTCCATCTTATCTTACATATTAAAAGATGCTTACTGAAAGAGAAATTCATTTGAAGATGGATTTGTGCCTGAAAACTCCAAAACCTCTCTAAAATCATCTAGAACAGAAGAGGTGAGTTTTTTTTTTCAAAGTGCTGATGTTAAATATTGATATTTTTCATGTACAGTCACCATTACTTTTTTTTTTCAAAAGGAGAGAGGGAGAGAGAAAGAGTATCAATGTATCAATTTATTTAGGTTTTCATTGCTGTGGCACTTTGCTATGTACATGATGCTGGTGTTAGAACCTGTAGTTGTGTCCCTGCACATGCCAGGCAAGCACTGTAACCACTGAGCTACCACTCCAGCCCCCATCATTACTTTTATATATTTTTCAAATACAGCCAGAAAATTTTATCCTCATGCCAAATTTTCAAAACACAGTTGAAAATTATCATTAATAGAAATTAACATTGAGTAATTGGAGACTAATACAGATGAATTACTTAATGAAATCTACCTGTCTAGAACCAGGCATTGTTATTTAGTGAAGAGATACCTCAATTAATAACCCAGATTAATCTTGAAAACAAAATTTATACAAAAGACCAAAATATAAATATTAATGGACATAAAAAATCAATTGTTAGTCCAAGCATGGACAAGTGGGACTTTTCTAGCATCAGCTACTATAGATATTACAGGACTCTGTGGTTTCTTTAAAAATAATTTTGAATAGGAGTCTTTCCCAGTTTTTTGCAGGGTAAAATATTTCTTTCATTGTTGAAACTGTTGATTCTGACGATCTTCTGTACACGCACAGTTATAAAAGTAGATGAAAGATCTTATATGTATTCCCAGCACCATTGTGAATATGTTCATATCATCACTGTGTCTCGTAAAAACTCATGAGGTGGTATTGTTATTCTCAGGCTATAGGCGATGATGCAGGGCTGTGAAGTGGTAGCAAGTGCACCAAAGATAAGAGAACCTTCAACAAGGGTTTACAAAATCACTTAAAATGCACAAAATCTTTAGAAAGCTTTAGATAACATTGATTTTTTAAACATTGTCTCTGACATAATTTCTTTTACCTGTTAAATGTATGAAATGCCAGTTGCAAAAGTTATTCTAGCTATGAAAAGAAATCATGCATGCATAGCACTTGGTACCTTGGAATACACATTAAAATGTTTCATTATTAGTTATTATTAAGTTCTTTAATTTAGTCAAGTATGAGGGGTTATTTTATTGTATCTATTTCATATTTTCAATCTATTTCCATCATTATTACTATTTCCACTCACTAGTGAATCTCATTCTGGTTTTTCCAGGACACAAAGAACTTTGTGAAATCAGTGGCCAAATCTACCCCTTCCTCAAATTCCTTGTTTTCCGTTCATGCACTCTCTAGTAGCTTTCATCATTCTCCATTTGCTAATGATAAAGGACAAAATTATTTACCCTCTATGTGTGTCCAGTAAATTAATCTTTTATATATCTTTTTTTTTTTAAACAGGATACTCACCCAAGAGGAAATTTAAGCAATCTTCAATTACTCAGAGCCATCTCAAAAAAATAAATAAATACAAACACATAAACACAAAAATATCATCAGATCTCACGAATTGGTTCAATCTTGACATTTAGTATTCACTAGGAGGCTGGAGCAGTGGCTCAGCAGTTACAGTACTTGCCTGGCATAGGTGATTACACGGGATCAAAACCCAGTACCTCATACAAAAGGAAGTGTCAGAGCAGTAAAAGCCACTTCAGAAACTTAATAAAATTGATTCTCTCTTTTTCTTTCTCTCACTGCCCCTCTCTCTGTTAAAAAAACATTCATTAGGATAGAAAAGTTGAATAAATCCAAGACTCTATCAACTTTTTCAGGTAACATAATAAAGTTTTAAATGAACCACATGGAGACTAGGAACAACGTGACAGATTTTGTTCTTCTGGGACTGACAGACAACCCAAAGATGCAGAAAATTATATTTACTGTGTTTTTCCTTATCTACACCATCTCTCTGGTAGGAAATTTGCTCATCTTGATAACCATCACTGCCCGCTCACTTTTAGGATCCCCCATGTACGTTTTCCTGGCCCATCTTTCCTTTATTGATGCCTGCTGTTCTTCTGTCAATAACCCTAAACTCATTAGAGATTCGCTCTGTGAAAGGAAGACCATCAAGTTCCATGGATGCATGGCCCAAGTCTTTGGGGAACATTTCTTTGGAGGTGCTGAGGTCATTCTGCTTACTGTGATGGCCTATGACCGCTATGTGGCCATCTGCAAGCCTTTGCACTATATAGCCATCATAAACAGGAGAGTTTGTCTTCTGCTAGTGGGAGTATCCTGGGTGGGAGGCTTTCTCCATGCAACCATACAAATTCTCTTCATCTTCCGATTACCCTTCTGTGGTCCTAATGTCATAGATCACTTTATGTGAGATCTGAATCCTTTGCTCAATCTGGCCTGCACTGATACCCACAATCTGGGGCTCTTTGTTCCTGCCAATAGTGGGTTCATCTGTCTGTTAAACTTTCTCCTCCTACTGGTCTCCTATGTGGTCATCCTGCGCTCCCTGAGGACCCACAGCCTGGAGGGTAGGCAAAAAGCCCTGTCTACCTGTGTCTCCCACATCACAGTGGTTGTCCTATTCTTTGTTCCCTGCATGTTTGTATACATGAGACCTCCAGTTACTTTATCTATTGACAAAGCAGTTGCTGTATTTTATACCATGATAATACCCATGTTAAATCCTGTGATCTATACTTTTAGAAATGCTCAGATGAAAAATGCCTTCAGAAAATTGTTCAGTAGGAAAATTATTTGCAAATGAATGTGCCTAAAACTCAACGTGGTTTCCAGTGAGAAAGGTATGAATGGACAGTTTGGAATATTTCAGCAATATATGATTAGAATGCAATGAAAAAGAAGACTGGTATTCATAAATTCTTCATTGAAAGAAGTAGAAGTGGGTTTAAAATGAAATAACCTAACCCTGGACCATCTATTTATATTCTAAACTTCTACCACATCTGCACCTGTTTTTCCTAGTTTTATCATTTTATTTGGATTCATAGAATTTCCTTCAAAGAAAAAAGTAAAGAAAGAAAAAATATAGTGATATTAATCAATAATGTACATAATGCTAAGTTGGTTAAAACTGCTATTACCCTGTTTTACCCTACAGAAATAGAAAATTATCAAAACATATATATTGATGATACAGTAACCAGATAATATGTTTAACTCCTATCATCCACACCCAAGTAATGCTAAGAAAAAGCTCCAATATTTATATCATTTATCAGTTTTGAGAAAAGACTGCATTCAACATGTTTAATAATACTCTTTGATTATCTATAACTAAAAATCAAACCATTTACATTAATGCTTTTTATTCTTGCATACATCAGAATGTATGGTCACATGTTTCTAGTAATATTATGGTATCTAACTACTTTGGGGCTAAAAACAGTGAGCCATTCATTTACTCTCTCAGTGCTAAAAAAGTTCCAACCATGTTTCTAGTTTTCACTTTAGTGGGTTTTGCTCAGGTGACCATATGCTGATAATTCATGAGAAAGGGTCACAAACCAAATAAGAGTGTTTCAATGTGCTCAGGAACTCCTATTTACTAAATGTACAGCTTTAATCTATAACACACCTCATTGCTAGCTTCTAGTATTTTCCAAAAGTTACACAAAGCCTGGTAGCTAATTAAATACTAAATAAATGATAAAAGTATAAATCATAAAAGTCATTTCAATAAAATTTACACTAAAAAAGATTACTAGAGATTACAGGAACTTTTTCTTTCTTTATCTCACTCAGATGAGAATATTGAGGAGAATTCTATATTGCCCTTAACATGAAACACAGATTTGTTTTAATCTCATCTAAACTGAAGATTTGGAAAGACTATGGAACTGAGATCACTATGTATTAAAATAATGTTTATCTTGATATTCCCTCAAGAAAACATCATTAGCCTACAAACATGGGCTCTTTCTGATTTTAATTATAAGAAATTTTTTTTTATTCTATGTACAACTTCTGACACACAAAGCAATTGCTGTATCAAATATATTTTGTGTAATTCTTCACTCATTAATAAGCAAATTTTGGAGCCCCAGGAATATATTTTGGCAGGTTTCTGAAGTGGGTTAAATGGCACTTAACCTCTTCCTTTGTATAACTTAAAAATCTACTCAGAATCTCACAAAAATGAGTAAAGCATTACTACTGAGTGTAAAAATGGTAAAATAGATAGGATGCTACGAAAATATTCAAGAAGCATACCAAACATCTAGGGCATGAGTCAGGGAAGATTCCTAAATACTAAGACATTAAAAATGGCACCCATAGTGATGCCCTATCTGATGTGGATGTCGGGTTCGTGTCCTCTTGGAGTCGAAGAATGAAACCGAGGGACACCAAGGCAAGCATAGTAGAAGAGTTTTATTATAGAAAGCATAGAAAGTAAAGCACAGGGAAAAGAGCAGACTTCCCCCAGAGTGGGGGAAGGGGACAAAGCCGATGAGGCAGCGAGGTTTGTCCCTTTTATATGACAGCCTCTCCTGTATTGGTCACTGCTTCCCTGCCCCTGTACAGGCGCTGGGAATTCTGGTCCAGTCTCTGATCCATGTATTAGGTTTTTTGATCCATGCCTTAGGCATGGATCCTTGCTTAGCAGCAGGGAGTGTCTGCATCTGGGCCTATCTTATCAGACCCTCATTAGCATTGGGGGATGTCTTTGCTTTCTCGGAAAAGATGATCTCCTTATCAACCCACATTGCTCTGCCTACACTGAACTGCCTAACTTTTTCTGCCTCATTAGGATAGAGTGGGATCAGTACAGTAAATAGGCAAGATATAAGGCTAACTCATTCCTAATACAGGTAATGTATTCACAATTTAAAAAATAAACTACATGGGAAAACTTCATTTCAACATAGTTGTGGTTATTAAATATTCTGTTCATCCAACCATTATTGTCATTGAAATCCCACTGCTGCCAGTCATCAATTTGCTTACTCAAATGTAACTGCTGAGACTTGGGGGATAGAAAAGGGCAAGACCAGGGAGGGATTCATAATACAGTTAAAGCTTAATAGTAAAGACCACATGTAAACTTTGAAAACATTTTAATCTAGCAATTAATGTAGTTAGATTTGTATTTAATGAATCAAGAGGATAGTAAAAGATTATTGCAAAAGCATAAAAAGTTCATCCCCCTTCCCCCCATGCATACCAAGTAATGCAACACAATGCATACTATAGAGTTACAGATGCTGAGGCTAAAGCCAGCTTCACCTGAGACTACATACTCTCTTGCCTCACTTCCATGTCACTTGGTAAAAATCTTCATCTCAGGTCATGTATCCATAGAACACAAACTAACGGGGAGAGAGGGGAATTTGTTCCCCAAATATTTATAAGTTATACTCATCACAACTGATATATGAGGAAGATTAGAAAGAGAACAACTATGGGTGAGATTCAGGTTCTGACATCAATACCAAATAAATGAACTGAGTGAGAAGATGAAAAAGAGAGAAATAGGAGTTTTTGCAAAGTGATAAAGACCTCTCCATCTCCTGTGAAAATGTCCTCCTACTGCTAAAGGGTGGTTTCAACACCTCTGCCTAATGCAATGCCTGAGGAAACAATAATGGCCTCCCCTGAGGCAGTTAAGACTCACCTGTTCTGTAGCACCATGGCAGCGCAGGAGTCAACCTGCTGTTGTAAGTTAGTAAAGGTCTTGACTATGGTGTCCAGGCTATCAGCAACCTTGAGAAGCAGATCAGTGTATAGGAACTGTCTGTCCTGTTATGCTTTTTTTTTATTATTCCATGTACCCAGACTTTGTTTATTTAGGTCATACACACAACAAAATACTACTGCAGGTTTTGTGGTTTTGCTATTCTAAGAAATACAAAATACATTTATTAGCTATTGCAAACTATGATTAATCACAAATAGCTGTGTAGTGTTTTACTCTATATACGGACCAGAAGACAACATATTTGGGAGCCCTGTGTTTTACTAATCATGCTTAAATTTTGGAAGTATACTGATAAGCATTATCCTGTAGCATTTGCCTCTGATATTTTTAAAGTACTAAGCTAAAGATAAGCCCTTGGAGCCACTTGGAGCTTGACAAGAACTATAGGGCTTTACCATAAACTGTTATAATCTGGAAAATAGATTTTACTGAGATTAAGTATACAGCCAAAGGTCCTAATAGTGGTAACAGTGTGGTGAGGCTAAGCATGTAAGCTTCAGTAATCAAAATCTGAATTTTTAAAAGACAAGTCTGTAATGTTAGAAACAAATTAGCTTAGAACAAGGTTATGATTTTGGTAGATTCTCTTTTTCTGTGTTTTTTTTTTTTTACTTTTTACTTTAGCTTTTGTTGGTGCATTATATTTATGCAAGCAGTGGCATTCAAGAATCTTTTGATAGCTTCTATCAGACATGCATAAGATCCTATTTTTCTTTTGGCTGAAAAAAGTGAATATGTCAAGTTACATTTATAAGAACCACTCTCTTTCCCTTTCAATTTTCCACATATGGATCTTCTTTGACTTTTGCTTTACCTTCACATTAGGGCATTTTTCTGATTTTAGTTTCCTGAGTATTTAGGACCAACTTGTTGACCCCTATGATGGCCAATGCTTAAATCCTTTTTGGTCAAAGTCAGCAGAGAATTCTTAGGGGGTTAATTAGAGAAACTTCTGAAAAAAACTTGGTTCCTTCAGTGGTACCCTACCAATTTTACCATTTACCAGAATGGGTTGGGGTCTTGCTGACTACTTTTGGATTTCCATAGAAACATTAAAGACGTTTAACTTTCCAATGATCCTCCTCTATGCAGCATGTATACTGGTTGGGTTTCTGTTCTCTAAGGTCCTCATGATCTCCCCAATCAGGGAGTCAAGAGATTGACTAGAGTAGCAGTACCCTTAGAGGGTTCCCATTGCAATTTACATTTGAATTGACACTGGAGAGCAATGGCCAAAATATTGTTTGCTTTTTTTATTTATTAAAAACATTTATTTTTTTTTTTGTTTTTTGTCCTCCAAATCTCAGTTGATGAAACCAAGAAAGCTAGTTTCACCAATCTTTAAGCTGTTATGGTAGATTTAATCCAATTTGTGCAATATTGTGATTATCCTTCCTATTTGTTTAGAGTCAATGATATTGGGAGTCAGTGTTAATTTCTATCTGCCCTTTAGGTAATGATATTTTGTCTCAAATGAATGCAAATTAACCTTTTAAAGTTTAACCAAACTTTTACTTACTTTTATATCATATCTCTTTTTTATTTTGGGAGCATAGCAATATTTATGAAAAAAAACGCTGGCTTTCTAAACAGAGCTTTAATTGGGCTAAACTTTAGCTTAATATGGGGGCCATCCTAAGAAGGAGAGGGGAACCATCTTTGTCTTACCTCAGAGGTACTTCAGTGCTCCAACCCTATGTCATAATTTATTTCACAGTTATCTTGTTTGACTTTTATTTTTATGAGATATAATTCTGGCTTGTCATATTGATGATGTTGTGCCAAATGGACCTTTTGAATATGTAGTAGCACTAGTCAAGATTAATTGGCAAGATATTTGGTTTTCAAAAAGATGGAATCAAATCTGTTGAAAATTCAGGGACTTTCTCCCTTTTTTAAATCTAGAGGTCCAGAGAAACAGATATATACAGATAGGCCCTCTAAGGATAAGAATAAATTGTTACATCTTGCCCATCTTACAAAAACAATAAAAAGAGGGGGCACATTGTCTAGAAGAACTGTTTGAATTTTGGAGACAACACATTCCTCATTGAAGTGGGTTACAGCAGATTTTTTACCTAGTGATCCAAAATGTTGCAAGGTTGGGTTGGAGCCGAAAAGGTGAAAAAATTCTACAAAATGACCGGGCTGCAGTGAAAGTGACTATGTCATTTACACCTTATTATTCAGAAAATCCCATTGTGCCTGAAATGTCAATGACAGGGAGAGACACCACTGCATCCTTTGTCAATTTCATTGTGAACCATTGGGATTTGGGAGTATATTTTTGGCATTCATTGGATATGACTATTCTACTTTTGAAAAACATTTCTTTGTCTGGTACTCACTCTCAAAATTGTTGAACTGTTACCCATGAGTAGCTTGGTAACTCAGCTTTTTGTAACTGTATTTAAATAACTCAAATAATCAATATGTAAAGATGAAAGATTTATCTTGAGTTACAATTTTGGAGGTTTGCATTTTATAATCAGTTGGCTTCATTGCTTTGGGCTAGTGATGATATAGCACATCAGAGCAAGACTGTTTGTCAGAGAAGATGGCTTTGATTCTATCCAAGAAACAAGGATACAGAGAAAGAATCTGAGGTCCCACAATCCTCTTCAGGGATTTGTTTCCATTGAAAGAAAACTCCCCCAAAAGTACCACTTCTCAGAGTTCCCAGCACCACCCTGAGAACCAACCTTTTAACTCATAGGTCTTTGAGAGACATTAGTGACAGAATTAGCACACACCCTTACCTGTCCTTAAAGAAATAGAGATTATCTTACCCACAAAATCTCAAAGTTAGCCCTGCACAGCACGACTTCATCATCAAATGATAGTGGTATATATTTCATAGGCCCTAGACACTCACAAAACAATTAAATTTGGGGCTGGAGCAGTGGCTCAGTGGTTATGGCACTTGCCGGCACGTGCAAGTACACGGGTTCAAACCCCAGAACCCACAAACACAACTAAGTGTCATAGCAACAAAAGTCATGTGAAAAACTCAATAAAAATTGATTCTCTCTGTCTCTCTCTCACTGTACTTCTCTCTTCAAAAAAATTTAAATTTTATGAAGAACTATCTAAAACACCCATGTTTCTGCTGGGATTAGGTTATGAACTCCAAATTTTAGGGATTGTACTTAATAGGAACTGTGATTCAATTAACATGAAAGTGATTAAGGCCCTAATAAAAGATGCTTCCTGTAAGTTTCTTGTCCCATTTCTCCTTCTGCCTTTACCATATGAGGACAGAGCTGTCCTACATTCCTTACAATGCAGCAACAAGGTGCATCTTGGAATTAAGAGAACTGAACCTGCTACTCTTGTGATCTTGAACTTTCCAAATGTGAGTAATTAGGTTCTGTTTTGGTGAATTCCCCATCTCAGGTATTTTGTTATAACAGCAAAACTGCAGTAAGATGGCATTCTTGCTACATTGCTTTCTTTTTATGTATCCAAGAGGAGTTCCTATGTTGGGGAGAAGCAAATTTAGCCTGGATGACCGATCGATTATTTTACAAGAGATACAAGTACTATGTAAATGTGGACAGATGTAGGATGTCAATCCCATTCTGTGAAAGACAGAAAGAGATAGCAATGTCAGGTGAAAGTCAATACTAGGTTGTATAATGAAAAGGAAAAATGCCTTTTTCAACCGTCTCCCAACATCAAGAAACACTGCATGGAGAGGAAAACTCACCAAGCTTCAAGAGAACAGAGAGAAATGATTCAATATTGTAATCCAGATGGAAGCAATTTTTAAAAATAATAAATTTTTAAGTTAAAAATACACTATATAAAATGAAAAACATGATAGATGACATCAATATCAAAACAGATGAAACATAACAGAGAATCATAAGGTCAAAGACAGGCTATTCTAAAATATACACTACAGAGAAGCAAAAGGGAAAATAGAAGAAAGAGAAATGAACAAAGCCCATGGGAATTTTGGAACACCATTGAAAGAGCCAATATATGAGTTATGAGGGTTCAAGAGGGATTTGAGAATGCCTAATAATAGACTGCTTACTCAAAGAGGTCATAACAGAAAGTGATGCAACCTTAGAGAAGGGTACAAATACACAAGTACCGGAAAGCCAATGGTCACCAGCCAGAGTTAACTCAACCAAGTCTAACCTAAGATATCCTATAATCAAGTTCATGAAGATGAAAGATAAGATTCTCAAGGCATCAATTGAAAAGAAATGACTCCTAAAGGTGCCTAAATAGATTTCATAGCAGACTTTGCAGCAGAAAAGAAGACAAAAACATATGAAAACAACATACAAACAGCATAACAAAAAGCTGCCATTCAAAAACATTATACCCCTAAGACTATTCTTTAGAAATGAATAAGAGATAAAGATATTATCAGACAAACAAAAGCTGAGAGAATATACTTCCACTCTTACCTGTCCTACATGAAATAATAACTGAAGTTTGTGGAGTTTTTTAAACTGAAAGGAAAAGATGTAAATGATAAAGAAGAAAAAATCAGAAAGTATAAAATTGCTGAGTAAAAGTAATTATGTAGATAATTCTCAAAGTTACATTATTTTAAATATAGTCCATTAACCACTCTAATCTTTAGTATGAAGACAAAACAATAAAATAAAAATAGTTATATTCACATGTTAAGAAATAGGTTACATAAAAAGATGTGAAATAGAACATCAATAATATAAGATTTGGGGAGAAATAAAATGCAAATATATCATTTTTATTAGAAAATTTTTCTCTCATTTTGATTTCTAGCCTTGTCTTTATGATCTTGTTATGTTTATAACATTATATAATAGCTTTTGTTATAATCATAAGATTATTTTTTAGGCCTCATAGTAACAGCAAAGAAAAAATCTATAATAGATAAAAAAGAATATGCAAGAAATAAAAACATGCAATAAATCTTTTAACTGAAAACTAACACTATAAGAGACATAAAAAGAAAAGAAGGAGCTACAGTAAAGTTAGGAAAAAGTTATTATAGATATCGAAAAAAATGCTCAATCTCATTAGCCATCTGAGAAATGCAAATCAAAACTCCAGTGAGATACTATCTAACCCCTAGTAGAAACAACATTATTAAACACACAACAAATACTCATGAGGATGTAGAGGAAAATAAATGCTTACATATTTTTGATGAGAGTGTTGATTATCGTAGCCAGATGGAAAAAATGTAGAATCATTTTAAATTATTTTTCAAAGGAGTGTTGTATTCTTCTTATTTAGTTACTCAATATTTGATATACTTTGGTAATCATGGATATTTATTTTATGCTTTAAGATATATTTCAATATTGTGATACTTGTTTTTATTTTTTTAATTTTTATTAGGGAGTTTAGTTATTGTAGAATCACAGATGCAATATGCATTTGATCTTTCTTTTTAATTTTTGTTCAACATAGCCTTACATTTAAGAGGGAATCGTTGCTACAGAATCGTGAATACATACATAATGACAGAGCAACTCAAGGCTGATGCCAGACCATGGTCTCCTCCATTTGGATTTCAATCCATCCCATGTTTTCCCCTACTAAACCCCACCGTGTTAGTTGGGCTTTTCATGGAAGTAGAAGTTTCCCCACTGGGTTGATCATCCCCCTATTCCCACCCCCCCATCTGCCTTGATGAACCCCCCATTTTCTACCCCCACCAGCTTTCCTCCCTTTGTCCCCCAACATCATAGGCAAGGTTTCCCCTTGTTTGTATAATAATTCACCCATGTTGAGGTTATTATTAGCTGAGCCAACTTTCAGTCTGTTTCCAGTTGTATTCTAGCTTCCACATATGAGAGGAAATATTTGGCCCTTGAGTCTCTGAATTTGGGATATTTCACTCAGCATAATTTTTTTTCTGTCCCCATACGTTTGGCTGCAAATGCCATGATATCGTTCTCTGTAACAGGAGAGTAGAATTCAATTGCATGTATATATATACCACATTTTTGAATCCACTAATCCAGTGAGGGGCCTCTGGGTTGGTTGCATAGTTCAGTTGTAGTAAATTGAGCTGCTAAACACATTGATGAAGCTGTATCTCTATAATAAGCCAATTCTAGCTCTTTTGGGAAAATACCAGGGAGTGGGATAGCTGAGTCATAAGTTGGTTCCAGGCCTAGTTTTTTGAGAAGTCTCCACACTACTTTCCAGACTGTACAAGCTTGCAGTCCCACCAATAGTGTGTCAGTGTTCCTCTATTCCCACAGTCCCTCCAGAAACTGTCATTGTTTGTATTCTTCATTTTTGTCACTCTGATAGGAGTGAGGTGGAATTTCAGTGAAGTTTTGATTTGCATTTCTCTGATTGCTAGTGTTATAGAGCACTTTTCATATATTTATGGGACTTCTGGAATTCCCCCATTGAGAAATTTTTATTTAATTCCCTACTCCATTTTTTTATTGGGTTATTTGTGGTTTTGGTGTTCGGGTTTTTTTTTAGTTCATTTTATATTCTGGTTATTAGCCCTATGTCTGAGGTGTTGCAGGCAAAGATTTTCTCCCATTCTGTAGGTTCTCTCTTGACACTCTTGACTAAATCTTTAGCTATGTAGAAGATTTTCAGTTTAATGGCATCCCATTCATTTATTCTTGCTCACACTATGGGAGTCTTGTTAAGGAAGGCAGTGCTGACACCTAAGTTATGTAATATTGAGCCTACTTTTTCTTGAAACAATTGTATAGTTGCTGGTTTAATTTCCAGGTCCTTGAACAGTTTTGATTTGATTGTTGTGCAAGATGAGAGGAAAGGGTCCAGTTTCAGTTGTCTGCATATGGCTGTTCAGTTTGTCTAGCACCTTCTTCCACACTTTGCTTTTGCCCCCATTATGAAACATCAGATGGTTCAGGTTGTGATGGTCCATCTCCATATCTTCTATTCTGTTCCATTAGTCTTCATTTCTGTTGTGATACCAGTACCATGTTGTTTTTGTTATTATAATACTATAGTATAATTTCAGGCCAGGAATTGTGACACCTACTGCTTCCTCTTTCTTGCTTGGTAATGTTTTGGCTATTTTGGGCCTTACGTTATTCTGTATGAATTTGAGAGTTGCTTTTTCTATATCCATGAAAAATGTCATTGGTATCTTGATGGAGATTTCATTGAATCTGTATAGGGCTTTCAGGTAGAATGGCCATTTTGATTATATTGATTTCATGCTTTTATTCTTAAACCACATTTACCCCCACATCGCCAACACACCAGTCTCTTGATTCTTGTATATTTAGCCTCTACATGCAATATAAATACTTAGATGGTGAATTTTCCAGAATAAAATGATTTCACAAATATTATTTGGATTTTCATGGAGGTAAAGAATAAGCTACATTGTTGATTGTCTCTAAGCATCCTGTCAAAATAGTTTACTGCTTTGTCTATTATGAGTTCTGTCAGCTGATGCCAGTTTCCTTTTAATATATCCTCATTAATAAATATGCATTTTAGAATTTCCTACTGTCTATCACTGTATAATGCTCTAAATAGGTCCTATAATTTCTTCCCCAGTACTAAAATCAGTTATTCAGTTATTTCATCAAGAAGCCCTGAATTATTTTATTAGAATATGATACTATAAACAGTACCAGGACTCTAGACAATTAACTTCTTATTTTAGAAAAGAATAACATTATAGATCACTTTAGCACCTTTAAATACAATAGGTCACCTATTTTTGCTACATTTTAAGACAGATTGAAGGTTAAGTTAATTATGAGCTCTTGTTTTTGTTTCTTAATTGGGAAGGAAGGGACACTTTAGAGAATAGCCTTCCCCCAGATTCTTGTGCTTAGCATCATTTGCGTATAAATATTCCTCATGGGCTACCAAAAGAAGAACCTTTGTAGTGAAATTCTGTATGATCATGGATTCAAGGAAAGGGTGAATTTGGCACCAACATAACTTCTCTTCTAAAATGTGGATGAGAACCGAAGCATCTAACTGTGAGTACAAAATCATCCTGATTTAGACAGAGTTTGAGAAGCATTTTTATTCTCTTTTGTGTAACTTATTTCCCAATTGCCTTGGGAAGAAAAAAAGGTAACTGAACATTTTAAAGTTGTACAAGATTCAGCAAAGGAAGAATTGTACTGGGAAATAACTTAGTCATATTTAATACCTGCAGGAAATTAGTTATTTCAATGCCACAGCTAGTATCTAATGCACAGAAGGCATTTCTTGAAGAAGTTCCTAAATTAAAAAAAGAAGATGGAAATAAGAGACATTCACAGAAGTACCTTCGGACATGGACTTGCTCCATTGGGTAAGGACTACTGGTAGAGAGGGATATGAGAGAGAAACAAATGAAAGCAGTGTTTATTTAGGTGTTCTAAGAAAAGACTTTACAGTTCACAGTGCAGATGATGTTGCCATGGTAGTGTGGAATGTAATCATCCCTTCTCCTCAGTGGCCATTGAGCCTAGAAGAGTATGGAGCACTATTGCATTATACCTATAAGAGATGCAAATATGATGATACAGCCCCCTTCTTTATGATGTTTCACACTAATGAATGTCTTTCTCAGGTATCTATATCATTTAAACTGTTCATTTATTTATTTGATATTTACACCTGGCTGTTAAAAGAGCTTTGACAAAGAATACATGAGTAAACTCTCAAGAAGGCAAATGGACTTGCAGGTAATTGCAATGTGGCAATGAGTGGTATGAACCAAGAGCACTGAATTTCTTTCTTCTTTTTTTTTTTCATTATTGTAAAGCCAGGGATACTTAACCACTGAGCTACACATGAGCCCTTTTAATTTTTTATTTTGAGATAGGGTCTCTCTTAACTTGCTCAGGGCCTTGCTAAGTTGCTGAATCACGTCTTCAACTTTCCATACTCCTGCCTCAGGCTCCCCAGCTGCTGGGACTACAAGCATGTGCCACCACACCCGGCAAGAGCTCTGAATTTCTAAACTGCTCTTGTAATTGACTCACCATCTCAATCAAGTCCGTGGAATGTAACGTTGCCCTGGGAATACCACAGTACCTTCTGTCTGCATCAAAATACAAGTGTTAAGGCTAAATTATGTGCCACTGTGAATATACCGTCTTGTAAGGTAAGTGTTTTCAGAGATTAATTGATAATGCATAAAGAATCTAACATATTTTCAGATGAAAATAGAGAATTTCATGTTAAATGAAATTAGCCAATCTCAGAAACTCAATGGACAAATGTTTTCTCTCATATGTGGAAGCTAGAGTAAAATAAAGGGGGAAGGGAAGGATAGAATTACATAAGGAAGCAATCAAATATAAAATAATACATATGCAGAAAGATATTGAGTTGAGTGGAGGTAGGAGATGAGAGCGGGGAGGGACGATAGGAGGGAGAAAGAGCAGGTCATGAACTGGAATCGATCTCCTTGTATGTATGAGTTTGTCAGGATGAACCCTGACAGTTACTATAAATGTAACTATATACTATATAGTTAACTATATAGCTACTATGTGTAACTATATACTATTACGTGTAACTATATAGCTCTCATAGAAAAGATAACACTTTTTCAAATGTTACTATAGTGAGCATTTTTTAACACTAGGTCTTTCTCTAATCTTTGACATCAAGAATATAATCCAGAAACTATAAATTCTTTGCCATTTGTGATATCCTTCTATTAGAACATACATATATGTAGCATGTAATCTCCTGCTATAGACAAAAATGCTACCATGCAAAGCACACATATCTGATTTCTTTTTTTTTCTTTCTTATTTTTTTCATGATCTTATCAAAAGTTTATTTTATGGTTTCATTAACATGTATATTTGGAATACTTTGTATGTTTTAGTATTTGAAACTTTGAGTCTAATTATATGCTATCTTTTCCTTGGGTATAGCTTTAGGAATAATTTTTAGGGAATTTGCCTCATAAGAAAATCCTTCTGGTGTGGAAAAAGTCAAACTCTTCATCTAGTACTTCCCTAAATTTCTTAAAATTTAATTCAGAATATACTTTGAAAGGCTAAGTGTGTATATAATTTTTGTTTGCATAAAAGTATCATTCTTAATTAATTCATTCTCACTGACAGATATGAGTAATAAATTGTTATCAGCATTTCCCTACCATGGAAACGGTTATTAGGAATCTCTTTGTGACCATGAGCGGCTGTAGCTACAAGAAGTACATTATAAGTATTTGTTATAAATACAATTGCTTATAAGTGTGGAAAGGCACTCCCTTAAACAAATTGCCCACTTAAATCACTACCAAAAATGTTTAGGGTTAACTGTTTCTCACACTTATATCATAACTATTTATTAAAATACTGTTTAAAAAAGAATGATGTCTCTGATCTGATAGTTGTAAAGGTATCTATATGAAATTTGAGTTTGAAAAACCTATAAAAAATTAAGCATCTTTTAATTTTGATTCTTTATAAGAAACAGGGTATATTTTAACATTGGTCCTTTGCCAATTCTGCATCTGTTCTGTTTGTTTGTTTGCTTTAAAATTGGCCTGTGAAAACAATTTAAATTTAAAGCAAATATGCTTTCTTCTAGCAAGATATTTTCACATTAATTTATCAGCTTGTGTTAACTTTTGCTTTTCACTGTGCTATTATTTGGAGAATATGTGTCACAGGTTCAGAGAACAATGTGTCACAGGTTCAGAGAACAATGTGTCCCATATATGTGTGGTCAAGAGAAATGAATCACTATTTTTATTTCTCTTCCTTGAGGCTAGGAAATGGAACACCTGAGAATATCAATTGTAATTCTATTGGAAGTTTCAGCTGTAACTAGGTTCATTCACTGCTACCATTTTTCAAAAATCCTTATTACTTAGGTATGAACATGAAAATTGGAAAAATATTCTGATCAATGTATGTTCTCTTCTTTTTCCTTTATTTTAATGTGTCTCCTGGTATTTTAAGAAAACTTATTCAAAGATTTAGAAAATTAATAAATGATTAAATTTTAATTTTGGCAAATACTGTATAATAAAAATTACACAGTTTAAAGATAGAAGCTAGGGTTGGGGATTTAGCTCAGTGGTAGAGCACTTGCCTAGTATGCGCAAGGCCCCAAGTTCGATCCTCAGCCCTGAAAAAACAAAATAGATAGAAACTAGATTCAGATGTAAGAAAGACAGTTTTAGGAGGCAAAGTAAAAAGATATCAATTTAGTTAAAGGCACAGATTAAACTATGTCTTACGCTGGACCAGAGCAACTGACTTCTTCATTGTTAAAATGTTTTTTTCTTATTTGACAGTGCTTTTACTCATTTTCTAATTTTTGTAGAGAATAAAGGGAAATGATGAAGTTTGACATGGCATAGTTTCATCTTGAATTATCCTCTGAAAGTTATAAGCCACAGATTACAGTGATCTCACAATACTCATAGGCACCATTGTCTCCTCTGACCATTATGCCATAAAATGTGGAACAGGTCAACCTTTTAGTGGTGGTATGAAAGTGCCCTGTTTTCTGTCACTTATATTCACTGCAGACAGACCCAGACACTGCAGCTGAGATATGGAAACTGACAAAAACACTGTGACCAATTTAATGGTGCTGTGTTTTCCTTCTCTAAGTAAGATTAAATAATCATAAGAACTTCTGTAAGTACTTTCACCTTGGGGACCTATTGTTCCTCCTCACTGAAACCTCAGGGTCAGAAGGGGATGCCACAGGGTGACCCAGCAGGAAGCCGAAACACTGAGGAAACCAACGTTCAGTTAATGAAAGCGTGGCCCACGCCTCTGTTGCTCTGCCATATTTTTTAAGAAATGCTAATGACTACAATTCAAATAGCTTTCTCATCTTAACTATATGCAAACGTGTTTATAAACGCTATTTTATAAATATACAATAACATTTTTAAAAGTTACCTGCTAATAATGCTTTCAGCATCTGTAATACACAACAATTAAAACTTAAGCAATTTTGCTTAATTATACTTTATGGGAAACTGTACAGTAATTTATAAAAATTAAGCAAAAAAACAGAGGTTAACAGAAATAAAGCAGCAGTTGAACTACTGAGTAATAAATCACTTTGATCAATAATTTAGAGCACTAAAATCATTGTAAGACTTCGATCCTAATTTTTAAACAGCTGACATGTGAAAAAGAAGGTATTAGGAATTTGGGTATTTCTTGTAAGAGCACACCCGCACACCTGGAACGAATGGTGTGGTGGTCTACGCCATTACTTTGTTCTTATGCTGCTCTCAAATCAAGCAGTAAGTTTTGGTTGAAACTTTCATTGTTCTAATTCTGATATGAATGGTCCTCATTTTCTTACACAATGGTCCAATATTGCAGATGATTATTTGCATGAGAATGGTGATCCACCCTTCAGGGCAGGTAAACCTGTATAACAATGGTTCCTATAAAAAAGCCCATTGATCCAAGTTTGAGAGAGATAGCCCATAGTGCATTTGTTATAATCACCCTAAAAGCTCACTTAAGTAGATCTATAAAATTTAAGCTAACTACATTATCACACTCAAATTCTTATTCCAAATCATCAAAATGCTGATTAAAATTATTTTTAATCAAGGAAATCAATAAACCTAGCATATTAATAGATATAAAAATTAAAGAGTTGCTATTTTCTGCCATTTGTTGTAATTTTTAAATGAAAATATTGACTTAAAATTCTCTTTACATCTCTGCTCTTTTGTTTGTCAAAGTATTTTATAATTTTTTATGCAATTGATTAGTTTTTTAATCTTTTATTAAGGAGTTGGGTTATAGCACAATCATAAATGCATATAAAGTAACAATATGGTATGCATTTGTTCTTTAACCAGAATTACCCTCACATCACACACAAACCAGTTTCTTCATTCTTCTACATTTCAAAGCTACTAGAGACATAAAAGTTTAGATTTTGAATTTTCCAGAATTAAATGATTGCATAAGTATTATTTTCATTCTCAGGGGCATAAAGAGTATGATACATTGTTGATTGTCTCTCTAGAACCCACCCTATTCTGTCTTTCGCTCCTCCCCACTTACATATCTAAGGTTCCCCTAGATTAAGTGTTCCTATATCTTTGCTGCGTCTAATGCATTAATTTGACTACCTTGCACCCAAGCCTGGATTTTTCTCTAGCCTCCACAAATGAAGGAAAACATTCAACCCTGGACTCTCTAGGTTTGACTAACTTCACTCAGCATTATTTCTTCCATTACCTTTTTTTTAATTTTTATTTTTGAACAACCATACAAATTTTTAACAAAATAATATAAAATGTGTATAGTTTCTGGATACTAGACTTACCCCCAGGAGTGCCCCCCCAATTTCCCACCCATATCCCTCCCTTCCCTTACCTACAATATCTCTAAAAAAGTATTAGGCTGTATAGTATTACACCTTATCTGTATTTAACACATGCTAATAGACCAACTTTCTGAATGGCCAGGGTCTAGTTCCAACCTCCACAGATGAGTGGAGACATTCAACCCTTGGTTCTCTGGGTTAAGCTGATTTTCCTCAGCATAATTTCTTCCATAGCCATCCATTTACCTTCAAAGGCTGCAATATCATTGTTTCTAATTGCTGTGTAAAATTCCATGGTATATATGTACCACAGTTTTTGGATCCATTCATCCAGTGAGGGACATCTGGGTTGTTTCCATAGCCTAGCAATAGTAAATTGAGCTGCTATGAACATAGATATTGCTGTGTCAC
>PVKS010003305.1:0-105686 GCA_004027875.1 Aplodontia rufa | reverse complement strand
AGAGAAACCATTTGGCCCTTGAGTCTCTGAGATTGGGATACTTCACTAAGCATAATTCTGTCCATCTCCATCCATTTGATTTCAAAAGCCATAATATCATCTTCTCTAATGGCCCAGTAGTATTCCAGAGTATATATGTACCAAAGCTTTTGTATCTACTCATCAAGTGAGAGGCATCTGGGTTGGTTCCATAATCTAGCTATAGTAAATTGAGCTGCTATAAACATTGAGGAAGCCACATCGCTATAATACGCTGATTCTAACTCTTTTGGGAAAATTCCCAAGAGTGGGATAGCTGGGTTGTAAGGTGGTTCCATCCTTAACTTTTTGAGGATTCTCCATACAGCTTTCCATAGTGGTTGAACCAGTTTGTAGTCCCACCAGCAGTGTAGTAGTGTTCCTCTTTTCCCACAGCCCCTCCAGCATCTGTTGTTGTTTGTATTCTTCATTTTTGCCACTCTAACAGGAGTGAGGTGGTATCTCATTGAAGTTTTGATTTGCATTTCCCTTATAGCTAATAATGTAGAGCATTTTCTTTGAGTGACTTTTTATTTCAGTAACTTTTTGATATTATGTTCCAGGAAAAGTATTTGAATATCTGATTTTAATACAGTGGAACTTGATGATGAAAATAAGATAAAACTAAATTTCTCCACGTTCATTAGATTTCACATTAAACTATATTATTAATTTTAATAATAGAACACGATGTGGATTTTGTAATATTATATAATCCTTACACTTCATAAATGTACTTTACCAAAAGCTAATTATTAGGTAATACAAAGGATTGCTATGAAGAAATAAGCACACAAATCTCCACCTAGTTAAATAGTGTTATACTTTCTGGACTACCGTAGCAAAGTTTAACATTTCCCTACAACATTATTAATAACACTTTAAATCTAATCAAAAAAGAATTGCCATCATTAACTTAGTTCCTCTTTAGAATTGAATAATGAGTTATTTAGGACTGAAACATTTGATAAGATATTTTGGGGGCTTTTCACCACAGTGCATTACCTTGCACAATTCAGGGTAACCAAACAGGAAAAGTAAGTGATTTGTGCTCCATATATACATGGATGTGCTGAAGGTCAAAATATGTTCATCCTCCTTTGGTCACAGGAACACTTTATCCTTCCCATCTGATGAAGTATTTATTGCATTATTTATAAAATAAGAGTTATCCATAGTGGAAGGGAAAACTTTTATAGCCTTTAATTTTATCCCTAATATTACTACTAGTAGATAAGAATCTTGTAATTGTTAGAATTTATTGCAAATATTTTTCTCACCATTGTTATGGTCTATAGAGCAGTGAAACTAAACAATGGATCATACAAGGAATGCTGAATTCATATTTGGCATTACAGTTTTCAATAGGATTATAGATGAACTGAAGTACTTTCAGGACAAAGCTATTGAAGTACTAAGAATACTCAAGATGATGTCATACTTGAATTGATTGAAGGAGAAAAGATGTCCAACTTTCCAACAAGAGTCCTACGGGACTTTCATAGACAGAGCCACTGTTCAAGGATCATAAAAAAGTATTGGAATGAAAGTTAATGGGAGGAAAGTGTTTCAAGAAGTTGCTTTCATAGAAGGAGACTATTTGAGAAAAAAAAGAGATGGGAGGGACAAAGAAGGGTAATGGGAGATGGATAGAATCAAAATATGTTATACGTGTAAATGCATCTATTGCAATGACAGCTACTATTCTTTATAATTAATTAATATTAACTTAAAAAGAGACACTAAACTGTGATGGAGGATGTAACATGAGAGAAGGGACTTTCTTCCTGTTTCTAGTTCCTATCAATGTCCTTCCCAGGAGTTAGTAAATATTTTCTGTAAAGAGCTGGATAATAAATATGTCAGGTTTTGCAGGCCACAGTATCTCTCTTACAACTACTCAGCTCAAACAGTATGTGAACGAACAAGTATGGGGGGAAAAGAAATAATTTTAAAGTTAAAAGAATATGGTAAAAGTAATACTTGGCAAAGTTTCAGGAATAATAATAATAAAAAATTATGTGAATTTAAGGTAGAAATGTAATGGAAGTAAGGAAATAAGAAAAAATTATTGCTGCTATATTCTGGTATTCCAGCCTAGGAACAAGTAAGAAAAAAATACCTATGTTTGTGGGTAAAGAATGAGAATGATATTTGTTAATAAAACCTGTCCAACCGACCAAGGATGCCTGATCCCATAAAAGTTTTCAAAATCGACATAAAGCTACATAATTCCTTTCCTTTAAAAAAATAAATATTTTTTTCATAGAGTAAGCTATTTTTATGTAATATCTTATAAATGCCTCATTTCCTTTCAGAGACAATGTTGTTGGTGGCATATGTTTCATGGTACTGTTACAACACACTGTAGGCATGGTATGGATTTAACTTGAAAATAGATTTTAAGCCCTATTAATGTGTTGCCTCAGTCATAGCCCAGGATTATGCAGACAGTGTTGATGGTACCAAATGTTCTGGGATGGAGGATGGAAGGAAATATTCCGTTCATATAATATATCTTTTATTTCATCTTGTTCTCATCAATATGCATCTTTAATAAAAAAGTCATCAGGCCAAAGGTAGGAATAACTCAGATAAACTTATTAGCACTACAGACTGAGTGACAATACAGGAGGTAAGCAAAATGAATGCCAAATATGAAGTATAGAATCAATGAGATGTCTAAAATCAACTCTCCTCTGGCCTTTCAGGAATTTGTTTTATCATGTGTAGGTTTTTCAGTTGAAAGATTTTATATATGCTTGAACATTTTGTTCTTAAATTTGCAGAAGTATACACCTAATATTCCAAAGTCCTCAACATCAACCATTCACAAGTAGAACTATAATTTTTTTAAAGAGAGAGACAGTGAGAGAGAAAGAGAGAGAATCAATTTTTTTAGTTTTTCATATGACATTCATTGCTCCGACACTTCATTGTGTACACAGTGCTGGGGTTCGAACCTATGACTTGGGCATGCCAGGCAAGCATAATAATTGCTGAGCCACCATTCCAGTCCCAGAATTATAATTTAGACTGGCGAAGTTTAGCTCAAAGCATTTCAATATAGTTCAACTACTTTAGTGTCTAGCACAGAGTTATGGCAGTAAATTCTACAGATCAAACAATAAATAAGACTAAGTGCCCACAGAGCACCTCAAATAAGTTGAGTATTTACAAGTCAATAGGCAATTTTCTAAGTAAAGCGTCATGTGATTGACAAAAAACAGTTCTACAGTACATTATTACTGAAATATTTTTATTTAAAAAAATTTAAGCACTCTTTATCACCTCAGCTAGTCTTCATAATAAAAACCAGTGAAGAGAGTAATAGAGTGAGACAAAAAAAGTATTTGAGGTAGACATGAAAATAAGTAGAACACAGAAATGAGACTGTGCTCCAGGAGAAAGGAAGCTGATTTTACCCTCGGCCAGAATGATTATTATAATTAGGTTCTGTGCTTACTTAGAGGGATAGAGTATTTCACTTCTAAGGAGCTAATTTTTTTTTTGCAGACCAAAAATGTGTCTGAAGAAATCAAATGGTTAAAACAACTTCCACATACCTCAAAAGAAGATAAGCAAAATCAAGTTTTCCCATATTTAGGTTAGTGTCTTTGCCAGCCATAAAGATAGATTGATGTCAACACATAAGAAAAATAATTATAAATGAAGTTCATTCATATTATTTCCTAGGTGGTAGCTATATTACAGGTGCAAGTGCGTTGATTTATTTATTTATTATTTAGTTTAGTTTCTATTATTTGGTTTAGCCAAGTATAGTGGCCTGTGCCTATAATCCCAGCTATTGGGGAGACTGAGGCAAGAGAATCACTTGAGGCCAGCAGTTGGAGGCCAGTATGGTAAACATAGCAATACCTCATTTCAAAAACTATACACTTCTCAAGGAAAGAGAAAAAAGAACTTGGTTCAAGTCTTGGCCCAATGTTCATTTTCTAAAGGAGATTTTTTTCACATATTTCTATTCTAAGGTAGTCATCTATAAAGTGGGCATAGAGCATTAATCAATGTCTATTAACATTGACTAATTGTCTGAATTGTGCATTTAATAGCTATTTGGAATTTTTCCAGTGAGAATAATACCTACTACAATGATTTGTTTTGGGAACTAAATTATATAAAAATTGTTCTATAAATAGTAGTTGTTAAAATTATTTCACAGATTTTTTTTAAGATGTAGAGAAAGAAAAAATGATGTGTTGATGTATGTTGCTAAGGTTGATTACACTACACCTGCTTACCTAGTACCACACTGCTTCCAGAACTCCTGGAACCCACTACTTTCATTTGCTTTTGTATTCTTTTCTGTATCTTTGAAAACACATTTGGCACTCTCTTCCCACCTGTTTTTTGTTTTTTGTTTTTTGTTGTTTTTTTTTTTTTTTTTAGTATTGGGGATTGAAATGGGCACTTAATCACTAAGCCTCAACCCTAGCTCTTTTTTATTTTTGTTTTGTTTTGTTTTGTTGCTTAGGGCCTGGCTAAGTTGCTGAGGCTGGCTTTGAACTTTGAAGTGGCTGAGGCAATCCTCCTGCCTCACCTCCCAAGCCACTGGGATTACAGGCATGCACCACCATGCCCAGCTATTTCCATTTATTATCCACACAGAGTTTTAAATCATGAGTATTTTTATTCCTGTGTTTGGTAATGATATAATTGGAAAGGCAAAACTAGTAGTGCATACAAGAAGATGAATTTGAGGTGAGGTCTGTGTACAGTAAGCAAAGAAATTAAATATTAGGTTATTGAAACAACTTTGCCCACAACTAGGAACAGATTTAACATATGCATATGTGTATCCTCTGAAATTACATTTTCTAGATGTCTTTAGTTTTTTGCCTAACACTTCATTTAATTTTGGCAGAGTAAAAAATGATTATTAATAAAGGAATAAAACAGTATGAGCTCACTGATTGCAAAATGCTTATTGCAGTCAACTATTTTCTAAAGATATAGTGATAGCTCCAAAATATGTTATCCTTATTTTTAAAATAGAGTCCAGAGGTATAAGAAATATGTTATCTGCTTATTAATTTGCCCTCCTAAATTTAAGTAATCAGTTCCTGGTGATCAAGGAAAAAAAAAGAGATGCTCAAGTAACTCAGTCAATCTTTTTGAATCTCTGTTTTCTGCAAAATCAAGAAGAATCTTTCAACATGTAGACAGGGAACCGATTTCAACAGATGTTTTGAATGAAGAGTTTCAGTGAAGGGATATTTAAGTAAAGGAGGAATAGGGTTAAAGGAATCTGTATGGATAATGGCAACTGCGGGAAGCCTTTCCACTCCTAGGCCTGAGGGATGGAAGGAGGAAATGATAGAGTGTGGATTCCAGAAAGTGGATCAGTAATGGAGCCAGCCATTACCAGAAATGAAGTGCACAGTCAGAAGGGAGTAAACAGAAGGTGCCTTGCCTTCTCCACACCCTTGCTCCTCCAAATCCTCCCTTTGACTCAGAAAACTGGAAAGGAAGCCCAGGTGGTGCAATCTGGAAGCATCAGCTTCCGTTCACAATTCAGGACAGGAAAAGGAGAATAATAAAGAAGGATCAGCAGAGCCTTGTACTAGACCATATCTAAGGATTATTTCTGCTTTAATTGTCCTTAATTATTACATGGGTAACTTTTTAACTTTCTAAAAATATACTGTTCTGTAATTAAAGCAGCATAAAAACAAACACCTAGACCAATGGAACAGAATAGAGGACATAAACAAATCTTACAGCTACAGTCATATGATTCTTGATGAAAGGTGCCTAAAACGTACAATGAAGAAAAGACAGCCTTTTTAACAAGTGGTTCTGAAAAACTGGATATCCATATATAGAAGAAACTATATTTCTATCTGTTGACTTGTTTTTTAAAAAAAGTAAATTCAAATGGATCAAAGACATAACAATAAAACCAGAAATTTCGCAACTATTGGAAGGAAAAATAAGGGAAACACTTTAATATATATGTGCAGGTAAAAACTTTCTGCATAAGATCAGCTATAGCTCAGGAAATAAGTGAAAGAACCAATAAATGGGATGGCATCAAATTGAAGAGCTCTGCACAGCAAAGGAAACAATCAAGAGACAACCGGTAGAATGAGAAAGTCTTTGCAAGCTATTCCTTTGACAGAACTAAGATACAGAATACATAAAAAACTCAAAAGCCTACTTTAAAAATACCAAGAACACAATCAATAAATGGGAAAATGAATTGAATATCTATTTCTCAAGAGAAGAAACACAAATGGCCAACAACTACAAGGAAAAAAATATTCACTATCTTTACCCATTAGGAAAATGCAAACCAAAACTGCACTGATAATCCATCTCACTCCAGTTAGAATAAGCATCAATAATACAGAACAATAAGTTCTGGTAAAAATTCATTACACTGTGGGTAACTCATACACTGTGGATAAGAATGTAAATTAGAACAGCCTACTATGGAAATCAGCATGGCATTTCTCCAAAGAGCCAAAAATAAATACACCATATAATCATCTTATACCACTCCATTGTATTTATCCAAAAGAACTAAAGTCAGCAAATTTTGGAGATACATGAATGCCCATATTTATTTCAACACAATTCACAATAGGCAAGTTATAGAATCAGCCTAGGTATCTATCTACAGATGAATGGAAAAAGAAAATGTGGTATACCTAAGAAGAGGATCAGAGGGACGGAGAAGCAAAGAGTAGAGAAGGTATTGAAGAGTGAAATGAATCAAGCTGTGCTTTTGAGATTGCATAAATATGGCACAATGAAACCCATCATTCTGCATGATTAATATATACTAATAAAAAATAAGCATAAAAGTATTTCTTTTTGTTTATACCCTTACTAAGACAGAAACTGACAGTTTTTGAGGTTGATTTAAATATACATATGCACAGAAATCATACTCTTTATAAGATGCTGAATATTGTTGACAAGTAAACCCCAGAATGCTACTTATATTTTAGGCTGAATAATATCTGATATAATATAGCCTTCCTATGTGTCACTATATTAAAAAATTCATGCTAGTTGCATTTTGAGCAAATCTCTCTTGCTATATATCATGTGGGTCAAAGTCTTTCTGCAGAGCTCCAGGAAGTATTTCTCACTGGAATTTTCTGGTACAAGTAAGCCACTGATGAAGATTTTAAATTCTTGCATTATTGAGAGACAGGATCATGTGTAGACAAGTCATAGATCATATTAATCTATTGCTGAAGGCAAAAAAGAGTAACGTGCAAAAGGACAAGCCCATGTTCCCCAAACAATTCTGAGTTAGGTAAGAAGTTCTCAAAGTACAGTCCCTGAGTACTTATTAGAAATGCAAATTTTGGGGTTGGAGTGCTTCCCTGTCATGCATGAGGACCTGGGTTCAAACCCCAGCACCACATACACAACTAGGTGTCGGGGAAGCAAAGACCAAATGTAAAAACACATGTAAATAAATAAAATTGATTCTCTCCCTCTCTCTCTCTCCCCTCCCTATCTCTTAAAAATAAAAAAATGCAAATTATCTGGCCCACCCAGACATGAAAGTTGTTTTAAATATAGTCACAATTACAAGTGCAAAACACCACATGCTTAGATCTCAGTTCCAATTAGGTAGCCCTAACCCCAGGCTATCCAAACAAAAAATGTTCTGTACATCTCAACGATTATGACCACAGTTTTAAAATATTTATTTTGCTGCTTAGAAACTAGATGACTGTTTTTTCCCAAAAATACTATATTCTATGACCCCCAGATAGAAAGATACATTGTGATAATTAAATGATTAGGAAAACATGAAATGTGTGTCTTGGCAAAATCGTGGAAAAACGAGAAATGATAGAAAATGGTTCTAAGGCATTTAATTTTTTTATTTTTTTATTAGATGAATATGGAGTTACAATTGAGGAGTAAACATTGTCAAACAATCAAGAACAAATGTATATATACTTAGTTATCCAAGACTAATGCCATGTCATGGATGCCCCGTTTGGGTTCCCCATATTTCTGTTTCCCCCAGGAAACCCCCTGAGTTAAATGGATATCTCGTGGAGGTCAGAGATCTCCTTCTGAGATGATTCACCCATATCCCCACCCTCCAGTCTCCTAGATATTCTTCCTAAGCCCTCCCCCCACCCTGTCCTCCACCCTACGCCTCCAGGTATCCTAGGCAATCATCCCCCTGTTGTTAAGAATCATATAATTTGAGGTTATTATTAGCTTAGTAAGGCATTTATTTTTAATGTATTCATATACTTTTCCACTATATTGTGAAAGCATCATATTTTAGTTCCCAAATGTTTGTCGCATATTTCAAGAAATGGAATGCTGAAGTTGCCAGGAATGCTGAAGTTGGACACAGAAGTCCATCCTGCCTCACAGCCCAAAAAGCCAATGAAAAAGTAGTGTAAGTCCATCTTCTCTAACTACTAACATGGCACTGCTTAAAAGCTAATGATGAACTATGATTGAGGTAGAGAATAAGTTTGGGAATGAAGGTCCTGCTTTTGTTTATTGTACTTGAGCGTCTCACCAACTCTCCACCCATTTATGTTTCTTCCAGTCTTTTCTTTTTAAGACTCATCCTAAAATCACATTATTCCTGCTGCTTCACAACAAATATTTAAATTTTCTCTGAATAAGTGGAAAAACAAAAAGTTGTTTTACATAGGGTGAACACTCCATCACATAGGAGCTGGCACTGACTTCCTTAAAAAGACTCCCAAAGTACAAAAAATAAAACCAAGAAACAATAAGGGGACACCACTAAACTACAAAGCTTCTGCACATCTGAGAAGATGATTAAAACTGTGATGAGAAAACCTAAACAATGAAAGAAAATGTTGGACAGTTACCCCTCTTTTAGGGAACTAATATCCAGAATATACAAAGAACTCAAAAAATCTTAACATCGAAAAAAAAAAAACAAATAACCAATAACCCAATCAACAAATGGTCAAAAGAACTAAACAGAAACTTCTCAATAGAAAAAAAACACAAAAGGGCTGGAGTGGTGGTCAGTGGTTATGGCCTTGACTGGCATGCACAAATACGTGAGTTTAAACCACAGCACCAAGTACACAATGAAATTTCAGAGCAGCAAAAGCCACATGAAAAACTAAATAAAATTGACTCTCTCTCTCTCTCTCTCTCCCTTTCTCTCTCTCTCTCTCTCTCTCTGTCCCTCTCTCTTTAAAAAGAAAAAAGAAAAAACACAAAAGGCCATATATACATAAAAAATGTTCAACATCTCTAGCAATCAGGGAAATGAAAATCAAAAGCACATTAAGATTTCATTTCATACTGGTCAGAATGGCAAAGATCAAGGGTACAAACAACAATAAAAGTTGGCAAGGTTATGGGGAGAAAGTTAACACTTACACATTGTTGGTGCGACTGCAGACTAGTATAACCACTCTGGAAAGCAGTATGGAGATTCCTCAAAAAATTAGGGATGGAACCACTATGTGACTCAGTTATCCCACTTGTGTGTGTGTGTGTGTGTATGTGTGTGTAAAACACAAGTTTCCATTTAGTTCTTCTGACCATTTGTTCACACATGTACACACACACACACAGACACACACACACACACACACAATGGCATTCGACTCAGCTATTAAAAGGAATGAAATACGGCATTTGCCAGTAATGGATGGAAGTGGACAATACCATGTCAAGTGAAATAACCAAACTCACAAACTCAAAGGTCGAATATTTTCTCTAATATGTGGAAGCTAGAGTAAAATGAGGGAAAGGGGGAGGGAAGGATAAGATTACACAAGAACCATTCAAATACAAATTAATAGATGAGCTAAAGAAGTATAGTAGAGGAAAGTGAAGAGAAGGGAGAAAAGATGGGAGGAGAAAGGGGAAGAGAAAAGAGGCTATAAAAATATATTTTTCACCTTTAAGATAATAAATAGCTCCCATGCAATCAATAAAAAGTAAAAAATGTAAAAAAAATAATAGTAATCAAAGAGAGATCAACACAAAAAGGGACAATGCGATAGGAGGAGGTGAGGGAGGGCAAAGCGCATGGGAGGGATATTGGCGAAATTTTATTGTTGTTGTGTGCATGAATATGTAACAATAAACACCATCATTATATATAACTATATAAAGCACCAGTAAAAATTGCGGGAAAAATAAAGAGTTGTAAATATTTTTCTGAACTTAAGTCCACTTAGATATTAATCATCCATGGTAGCCATATGGCAGGTTTTATTCTTCAAAATCTAAAACCTCCCACTTAACATATTATGTAGCTAAACCTATCAGATTATGAGCTCCTGGTGAACAATGATTATTTCATTTTTATTAAAGTTATTATATTATTACCTCTTAGGATAATTTCCCAGACCATAAGTGAAAATTGTGTTCATGGTAAATTAATTCTTTACCTATGTCCGAAGTCTTCAATCTGTTCCATTCTACCTGACCACTCTACTCCAGCTTTTTACTATAATCTGATCAGCCTGCTTATTACTCCAGACATCCCATTGTCACCCTTGCTTCCATGACTTTGAGGTCATCCTTCTCCTACTAGACATTACATCTGACAGCTGATCTATTTGATGTCTGCTTCATGTGTATACCTTATTTCCCCAGTTTAAGAGCCAAAGTCCAAAAGTCATCTTTGTAACTTTTTAAATAACATATATGCAATGAAGGCATAGGATAAAATACTCCATGGTTGGCTGAATGTTGGTCAACAGTATAAGCAAAATGATGAGTATGACTGCATTAAGCTACATAATCAGTTTTAAAACACATCAGTAGTTACATTTTCTAAAGAGCTATTCATACGTGGGGTGGGAGGGAGAGCAAATGATTCCAAGTCACAGAGAAAAGCTGTGGAAATTAATATTGAATTTATTCCACAGATCCACCAGTTTAAGATAACTGTGCATGAATGGGAAATAATGTTGATCTCAGAAACTAAAATATTCTGATAATTTCAGTCAGAAATCTTCACAACTGCTGATTTGACTAGTGGTTCATTGTTATTTCTAATTTTTAGTTGCTGACTGTGCAGAAAATTTATTCATGTCCAGTGCTCCCTGATCATGGTCACATGTAATCCAATTTTTATATGATGAAGTTAAAGATTTTAAATATGGAATTGGAGATACTTGAGCAAATACTAAAACTGGTCATTATACCCAGATAAAAACATAATACCAAAAGCTTAATATTTCTCTGTCTTCTGTCACCCTGACTAATATTTTCGCCTTAGTTTTTCCTGGTGATTCCAAGCACATCTGAGCATGATCTGAGTTGTGTGCACAAAAGCTACCCTGCCTGACAAAGCACATGTTAACCATGAATAGCCATTATCTTTTGAGTACCCTCAAACATTCATCTTCTTCTTGTGACTTTGGATTTACCACAATAGATACTTTTAAATGATGGCCCTAGAAGTTAAGTAATAGAAGGACCTCAATTGTATGTAAGCAACATTAAATCATCTTAAAATAAACACCAAAAAGCCTTGAGCTGTTTGCTATAGCTACTCACAGGAAGAAAGGCTAAAGAGAAACATATAGTCATGAAAAATGTACTTTACACATATAATTTTATATTATTGAATAAATATCATATTTTGTGACAAAATCAAAGTTACGTGTGAAAATTGAGATTACCTTCACGCAAAAAAAAAAGTCGACATAATTTCTTATTGCTTTCCTTGCAAATGTTGAATGACCCTTAGTCGCCATTCCTTGTTGCCCAATACCCACTTGTCTACTTTTTTACGAATTTGGGGGGAATTTTCTGTTTTAATAAATGTATCATGAATGCATAAAGCTCCCTCTAACTTTAAGTGAAGCTCCACAATTGAGAGGAATTTTTAAAAGATCAATCATTACATTTAGATGGAATCGTTAGAATATTTTTCAGCTTTTAAAATTCTCTTCAGTGATAAATGTTAATCACCAATTAAGAAACAAAATGCCACATATTGTAAGCACTATGAATTTAATTTTTTTTTTTTTTTGCTGGTTTGGATAGGTTTTATTCTTTTTTTTTTTTTTTTTTTTTTTTATTTTTTTTTTTTTTTTTTTTTTTTTTTTTTTTTGAACAACCTTACAAGATTTTAACAAAATAATATAAAATGTGTATATATTCTGGATATTGCAATTACCCCCAGGAGGGCCCCCCAATTAATTTAAATGACTTTTTAAACTTTTTACTTGCAGCTTGTTTGAGTCACTTCCCACCAGCTTGGATACGCCTTAGCCCACTGTCCTCACACCTCCATTTTTACTGTTTGTCATTATTGCCCTGGGTAAGTACAGCACAGGGGACCTTTTCAGGTGTATGGTAGTAGGCTAGTGGTCCGGACTTGAGCTATGATCCAACCCCTTTTGTCAATCTGAGGTTATAGGGTAGCTTTATAAAGCCTCTTGATGGTGCAATTGGAAGAATGGGGCACAATAGAAAAGACAAGAAACAAGCAGTGTATTCTAAGGACTGATCAAGCCAGGGTGCTAATAGCTTGATGAATAGAGCATGGGCTTTGTAGACCATTAGACTCAAAGAGAAGCATTGGCTTTCTTACTTGCTAGCTGTGTGGTTTTCAGTTCACCAAAAACTCAATCACTTGGAGCTCCTTTTCACTTATCTATAAATATGCAGTAACAATATATTCAGGGTTTTAATGAGAACTTTTATGAGCAATGATAAGCCATATTAAGTGGCTGGCATAGGTTATGGCATTAATGGATTTGCCATGAAAGAATATTGATCTAATAAAGAAGCAAGATGTATTTGTTGAGATATACCCCCAATTTTTAAGCGCTCACTCTAAACTTGTCCTCTGTTTACATGCCCTTTGTCTATTGTAAAAGCGGTCAGGTGCTAACTCTTTTCTTCTGCACATATTTAAATCCCGCATAATTTATCTTCAAATTATTTTTATGGCTCCCACATTCAGAAATCTTTCTCTCCATTTGGTGAGTTCCTGTAACCTTTGTGAAATACACACACACAGTAAAATCTCATATTTCTTATTGTTGTCATTCATCTTTTCCTCCAAATATTTCTTTGCCAGAGGAAACAATGTGAGAACCAAGAAGACCGCATGTAAAATATGAAAGCCTTGTGGGGACTGCCCTGATCATTGTGATGACAGACTTTGCAGTAAGTCATATCCATTCTCTCTCAAGTGGTGACCTCCCCATGTATTCTGACCTTCTGCCCTGATATGTGCATGTCCTGCTCGGCTTCTATCCCTCCTTTTCCTACTTTAGACCTTCTGTTCTTGGTAAAAAAAAAAAAAAAAAAAAAAAAAATGTAGAACGAAAAGTACAGTAGTAAGTGTAGCTGCCATCTCAGGATAAAAATGACTGAAATCAAGTAGAAATAGTCATGCAAAGTAAATTTAAATTTAAGCCAAAGTGGAGATGAAGTTTCCCTTTAGCTCCCTTTAGCACCTTCAATTTGTCCCCTCAGTTAAGGAAGGGAAAAGCATGTTTAGAAACTAACTGACTACATAAACTTAGATAGAGTCAAGCTCAATTTGCTCCTAACTTTCAATAAAAACCAGGAAATGTAGGAAAAGAAATGCGGTTCCTCCCTAGTAGCTGTACAACATGAGAAGCAGGCATTTGGAAAAGAACACTGGACTATTTTAAACATATACATTGAAGGTTCCAGCAAGTTTTCTATTAATCCCCAGAAAATAAACTCACAAAAAATATGCACAGTAGAATCACTGCTAGTTCACTAGACTGGGCTACGTTTCTTTGGTTGGTTGCAATTCTGCACATACCCTCACACATGAACACACTAGGTTAATATGTTGAGAAATAAGTTTATTTCTGTTAAACAGGGCAGAACATTTCTTTGTTTTCTTAAAGCTTCATGTTATTAGAATTCTATATTTGCTACATGGGTTGTGTCTATAAAATAATGTAAGCCTATTGTGGCTTATTTATATAAGGAGCATTAAAGAAATGAACAAATAAAGAGTAAACGGGTTTTCCTTGAGATAATATAGTTTTACACGAGGAATACTTTAAGAAACAGAACATTGTCTTTTGTTTCATTTTGGCCAAGCCCTGTATGTATGTGGATGGGTACTGGAACTGTGCATATTGAGTCCAGCAGTATGGGGGTGATAAAAAAGTCACAAAAGAAAACTGCCCAGCTGCCTGAAAATGCTCTTCAGAAATAAAATAATGCATCCTTTGATGGCGATATTTCTTCTCAAGAGTAAAGTGACTCCACTTAAAATAAATCACTACAAAATTTCAATTTTTCATTATCTTTTTAAAATGAGCATAGTTTTGAAGCCATCTTGTACATCTCCATCATTGTATTTGATAATATATCTGGGTAAAGAAAAATAATGAGAACATTAAATTCAGTGAGTGTGAATAATAGCTAAAAATATAATGTTGAATCTAAAAATCTTTATCATAATTGGCAAGACATGGCCACAAAATTTTATAACTCACAAATAAATGTGTTCAAAACTTTTAAAACCTAGGGCTCAGAAATCTTTTCTTTCTCTAAGGTGTTAAAAACTGCATTAGTGGCTGGGGATATAGTTCAGTGGCAGAGCACTTGCCTAGCATGTATGCAGCTTTCTTTGATCTCAATTCAAAGAAAAAATATATACATACCATTGGGCATGGTAGCACATGCCTGTAATCCCAGCAACTCAGGAGGATGAGGAAGGAGGATTTAAGTTCAAGGTAAGCCTCAGCAACTTAGCAAGGCCCTAAGCAACTTTGTGAGACCTTATCTCAAAATAAGAAATAGAAAATAAAAAGGGGATGTGGCTTCATGGTAAAATGCCCCTGGGTTCAATCACCAATACTATACACACACACACACACACACACACACACACACACACATATATTCACATACATATGCATATCTATGACTTTTGGCAGAAATCTGAAAGAAATTACTACAGTGATAACTGGTAGATACTTGCCCAGTTTCAGGATCAAAATCCATTCATAGATTTGGTATCCTTAATTGAGAGGAAGGCTATCTCAGAGAAAGTCCCAACAATATTGTCATACATATATTGTGTACCTTCCTCAAGCTCTCTTCAAAGGAACCTGGGGGCCACTTGCAAATGCAACCAACAATGAAAAGTTGGGAAAACATTTGTTATTGCTTATTAAATACTCACCTGCAATTAATGTTAATCACTGAAGACCTAAACTACCAACAAGTTAATGAGTCAGACCAGAATGTATGAAGGTTAAGACAGTGTAATATTGAACTTGTACATCCCAGATCAGCTCTAGTAGGACTGTAGTCCAATTTTTTTGGTTGATCCTCCAGTCTCGAACTATACTGTAGAAAACTGGAGTTCCCAAATGTTTTAAATGAGTTGTATCTTTTCTCCAACTCACTTAATAAAATATATATTTCTTCACTTACAAGTCAAGAATAACATCGCTTCTCGGCCTTTTGGCTAAGATCAAGTCAAGAATAACTTCACGCCCACATCTTTGTCAAAATATATTTTTGGTTTTTTGTCTTTTTCTTTGGTGCTGGCAACGGAAACCAGGATCCACTGCATAATAAACATGCAGTCTACTCCTCCTCCTGTCAAAGTACCTTTAAGTTCAATACCCAGTAGTCAAATAATGCTCCAAACCATGGTTTAAGTTATAGCATCTATATAGGATTTAAAAAAGAGTGTATGGTGTACTCTAGTCTATGGAAGAATCTCTATAGGAGTCTGAGAAAACCTCTATAAATGTGAATTAATTTTTTTGTTTCTGTGTGCTTATGGATTTATATGTGAGAACAATTTGATCATATTTTATAAGGACCTGAGACTTAAAAATAAGAATAATTGCACTAACTCTAAATTTTATTTTAATTAAAAAGAGCTTTGAAGCAATTGTACTTGATGTACATTCTTTAGTTTCTCCCAAAAATTGGTTTTGACAAATCATTTTTAGACATTATGCCACTGAAGCATTGATATGGATTCATAAAGTTCTCAGATAGGAACACAAATTTGACTTGGATAATCTCCATCTTGAAGCCATTTGCACTTTCTGTACACAAGGCAAAAGCAGATATTTACATGGGCACAAAGCAAAATTTTCAAACATGGTATGATACACACCTGTAAAGGACAATGTTTCCAAAGATATCAAGGCTCATATCTCAACTACATTACTCAACCTCTAGCCATTTTCAATCCTAAGTAATAAAAGTAAAACTTCAGTTTCAGGTGTTTTCTTCCTATTTCCACTGGGCTTTTAGCTATTTGTAAAGGGTGTGTTTGGATACCATTTCAGCCTTTATATTCAGTAGGATTGCAAAATATGGCTTTCTTTTCTCTTTTTAGAAGTGTTGATATATCTTACTTGGATATTTCCTGTGTCTCCTGTTCACTATCATTCACTATCATCCCCCATAGGAACCCTTTGGTATTCCTATAAAACCTAAAAATATATAATATAAATATCAAATGGCCCCTTAAAATTATTTAAGTATTCTCATAGCAGTTTCATAAATGCTACCATTCACATGTAACAAATTAAAAAATAAAAGTTAGAAACTACCAAATTATGTACCCAAAATGATTTAGGACTGCAAAGAGTGTGAATCATAAAACCAGACAGATAGGGTCTGGAATCTTTTCCTTTAATTTAAAAGCTATAAGATATTAATTAAATTACTTTTTGTAAGTTTTAACTTCACCTTCAAAGACAAATGGAAAGCAATAACAAAACTATCCATTAGGAATAGTTGTTAAAATTTAAAAATAGCTTAAGTAAAGAGTTTGGCATAAGACTGCTGTTATTATTTGTATTCTATCATTTTTATTATCATCTTCTTCAAATTTAGGGATTTATCTTCAATGGGAAGTAAGAAAAGAACAGAATCATCTATAGGCTGTAACCTAATGTTCTATGGAAAGGTCATTCATACCTAAATATCACTGCACCACAGCTCAGATTTTACCAGTGCTCAATCTTTTGTCTTCAAGTAAAGAAAGCCCAGATGTTAAAATGCAAATGATATTGGCTAAGATTTAAACCACGGGAAAAAAAAAAAAAAAGATTTAAACCACAGGAGATAGTAACAGGAAGAAGAAAGCTGGCGGATAAATCTTTCACCTTCTCTCTCTCTTGGGTGCGTTACTCTGAGTTATGTTGATTCACATGACCTTTTTGCAGATATCCGCCAAGCCCTGTCCACTGCACTTGTGAAAGCTAATACTAGCTTAGTGATTTACACCTTCACGAGTGCTCTCCCTTCAGCCTTATCCCACTCTCCTTTCCTCCCTCATTCCTGCTTCCCTGAAATTGTATTGTTCAGTAAACTTAGCACTTATGTTCCTGTCTCAAGCTCTGTTTTCCAAAGAACCCAAGTTAACAACTTAAAATAGAATCTACAGTAGAAATATCATCCAGCGGAACCCTCATGCACTTTCTTACAGTTTAACGAAGACCATATGTTTTCTAACTTTTTTAGTTAGTTCCTGTCACTGTGTCCAAATGACCTAACAAGAATAAGTTTTGAGAAGGAAAAGTTTATTGGGTACAAAATTTATTGAATACTCAGAGTTTCAGAGGTCTGACCATAGATGGCCTGCTCCACTGGTCTGGACCAAGGTGAGGCAAAACAACACAGGAGAATGGTATGGCAGAGGAAAGCAGCTCAGGACATAGCTACCAGGAAACAGAGAGAGCTCATAACACCCAGGGCAAAATTGAACCCCAAAGGCACACCCCTCGTGACCCACCTCCACCAGCCACACCCTACCTACCTACAGTTACCCCCAGTTAATTCATATCAGTGATTAGGATAATCCTCTCACCACCCAATCATTTTACCTCTGAACATTTTTACATTGTCTCACACCTGAGATTTTCAGGGACACTTCATATCTAAACCATAACGCCAACCTTGTGTCTGCTCTTCTCTGTCTTTCATTTGTCTACTAGTTCAATCTTCAGTCCTCGTGGTAATCATCTTTCTCAGTCTTGGTGGGAGAGATTTTTGCAGAACAAAAAGCTAGGTTCCATCCTACTACCATTTGATAAGTGTCGCTAGTCATAAAGGGCACAACCACTGATTTCTTACTCCAAATTCTTCCCCATATCAATTACCTCACTATTCACCCAGTTTATCAAGCAAAAAACCTAAAAGTCAGTCCTTTCTTTTATTTAAGTGCCACATCCATTCTATCAGTAACTACTGTTAGTTTTATTTGAAAAATATTTCTCAACTTACCCCATTTGCTTCAATTTGCACTGCTATAAACCTTATCCAAACCACTGTAATGGATCTTGCAAAAACCTTTAACTGGTCTCTCAACTTTTGTTCTTCTTTCCTATCACCTGATTACTCACATGGAATTCAACTTAAAATAATTCATATCATATCATTCCACTTTCAACAGCTCTTCATTGTGACATAAATACAAAGCCCTCTTTCTTTTCTGCTTCATCTACCATTATCATTTGCGTTAACAGATGTCTGACCACAATGATCGAAGTCCACAATTAAACACTTTTATTATGGCTCTAACCAACTTATAAAGGATCATTTTCTTTCAATGTTCTAAAAATTGAAACAATAAACCTTCATACGGGAAAAATCAAAGAATTTTTTTTAAAGTTTGTAAAGCTGTTAGTCACTAACTGAACAAATAACATCTTACAAATAATTTGATTATTAGTTGAACACGAGGTACTAGATCTACAAAGGAGAGTAGTGGAATATGAAAGTGATACCTTCTCAAGAGAGGACGTGGCATTCTGCTAAAATATCATTTTTTTAAAGAAAGAGGGGACAGTGAGAAAGAGAGAAAGAATGAAGCAAGTTTTATTTAGTTTTTCATGTGACTTTCATTCCTCAAACCCTTCGTTGTGTACATGGTGCTGGGGTTTGAACTCACATATTCGCACATGCCAGACAAGTGCCGTAATCTCCAAGCCACCACTCAAGCCCCTAAAATATCATTTTTAAATGTATGCTTGCTTTATTTTTCCCTTTCACCTTTTTTCTTTAGTTTTTTCTTTTCTTTCTTTCTTTTTTTTTTTTTTTTTTTTGTTGTTGTTGTTTAATGACACTATTATGAAATAAAGTTTCAGGCTTTTGTGTTCAAACTTAATCACTCCAAAATTTATAGCATATTAAATGTGCCCCACATTGTCCCAGGCACATAAAACCTATAGTGCACATATGATCTGTAAATGGGCTTTTGAATGATGACAGGCACAAAAGAAACTAGGACATTTTCAAACATTCATTCATGAATCATTTGATCAATCTGCCAATGTTTTCCAAGCTAGCTACTGTGTCCTGTTGCTAGGTGCTGAAGGACACAAAAATGAATGAGACACAATTCTTACCTTTCAGAAACACACAGAGAAAAATCCATGTTAAGAAATATTCAAACATTACCCAACATGTTTTTCATCAGGAAATGTGTAAGCTTCAAAGATCAGTGTGATTTAGAGCTGGGGTGTAGCTGAGTAGTACAACACCTGCGTAGCCTGCAGGAAACCCAGGGTTCAATACCCAGCACCAAAAAAATAAGTGTGATTAAATCCTCTTGCATGAATGGGGAAGACTTCTTTGAAGAAATTCTTGATTTAGGTATTTAAGAATGGACTCAAATTTACTAGATTGATAAAGTGAAGCATATAGCAGATGGGAGAAACAGTATGTTCAAAGGAGAAGATTCAACCATTTAGCAGATTTGGGAAACTTGATAGTTGAATATGGCAGGTGGAGTAAAATAGTAAAGCACAGAAAAGCACTTAGAAAGAAATCCTAAATAGCACGCAAAGATAAATTCTCTCCAGTTTGCTCTATGTTGGATTTTGATAAATGAAGATACAGGATGTAATTATGTTTTCAAAAGATTATCACAGAAGAAATGAGGGAAACAATGAAAGGAGAAAGACTGAAAGCAGAAAAATAAATGACTTTGGATTCCAGCTGCAATTCATGCAAAACATGATAAGGGGAAGTGTGCTGCTATGGTAAAATGCACAGAAAGATAGCTAAGAGGTCGCTCCATAAGGCTTGATGATGATTTGGAAGCTCACCTGGGAACCTGTAAGGTAACAATGTAAAATAGTTCATCATTTTATGTACCTCTACAAAAACTTGTCAAACTGTGAGTTGCCACTGAGTATAAGATGCATCCTGGTTTTAAAGACATTGAAATATGGGGCGGTGGAAGTTGGCAGGCACTCTCCTTGATGTGGAGAAAGAATTGCTGGGAAAGCCGCCTTCCTGCAAGGTGCACATAATGGAAAAAATTCACTGAACACAGCACAGGTCAGCAAGAGCTCAGTGACTCAGAGGCTTGGGTGTACCAAGTTGAAAAGAGAAAATAATTCAAACCCAGCCAGTCACCAGGGGCTGTCAATGCCCCTCAATCAATATAGCAGCTAGGGAGATGCTATTCAACTCAGACTGATCCCTTTGGCCACCAGGAGACTGACTGGACTTAGAAAAGCTATACTTAACTGAAATTGCATCCTCTTGGAATCTCTCCTGGGGGGCTGGGGAGCAGACTCCCCTTCCCACCTATGAGGAGATCAGACTGTAGTGATTTCACACAAGCAGGCAAGGAAATAGAGTTGGGAATCTAAAGCAGATTTCTCTATAGTCCTGTCAGGATCCTACACTCTGCTGTGAATGGGCAGAGTGCAAGTAGGAGCTTTGCTCTGTGCTTAAACTGGGACAACTCCATGGCATCCCTACTTTGGAGGAGAGAATACTGTCCTGCTTCCAGCCCTAAGCAGCATGAGCTGAAGCCATTTTGAGCATACTGGCAAGGAGGACACAACTTTGTTTTGGATCCTCATACCATTTCCTGGATTCCGCTACAACCTAAGTGATACTTCAGCTGAAAGGCAGTTGAAAGCCTAGAGGCAGTGTAGTCTGAAGGACAGTTAGAGCAGACACAATTGGATCAGGGAGTGAATGAGTTGCCTGATGGATAAACCTTCTCCTCTGTCTCCCAAGCAACAAGCCACAAGAGTCTAGGACAACACTCCAAGTAATTGGTCACACTTTACTGATGATCAGCAGGGCTGCCTCAAGTCCATGCATCAGAGTTTGAAATTTTTTTAGTGTGTGTGTGTGTTTATAGTAAGTGTTGTTGCTGTGGACATGTTTCTTCTTTCTACTTATTTCTTACCTATGCCTTGAACATTTGCTTTAATGTAAATATTACACCACATGAGGCCAGGGATGTATAGGCCTCATTATAGTTCACTTCTCCATTACCTACATCTTTCCATTCTCCAGCAATAGCCAAATTCTATTCTTCTAACTCTCACTCCACCTTCAGCATCATTCCCCCAGTCTCTTCCTCTTTCTCTCTTCTCCTTTTGTTTATCTTTTGTGGTATTTTTGGAATCAGAATATTCTTACAGATATTCTTCTTATATCTATACTCTCTCTGCTCTGCTTCATAATCATAAGACTGTCAACCTACTTACCTCAGTTCTTTACACACAGATGTCTCTAAGTTTAACATTAATTACCTCAATCTAGAGATAAATGCCAATCACATCTTTCCTCTCATATATGATGACTAATAGTGCATCTACTGCAAAAGGAACATATTAAACTGTTCAATGCTGTTGATAGTGTGCTTTAACAGATCATGCTGTCTATTCATTTTTATTGAGGGCCTTAATGGAAATCTGATGTGAATGCCAAATTTGATAATGCTTGGCTGCCCTTAATTCAGTTATACTCTGATGATTAATAGTGTTGTAACCAAAGATCGTTACTAATCCTACCATTCCACTCTCAGGTGGTAATTAACATAGAAACAGCAATAGAAGGAACAAAGTAGGTTAACATTGTTTAATGTACCCATTGGCTGCTCATAATTTCTCTTTTTCCTTATCTTGTGAGGTATATAATCAACCATAGTTTGGGGAGCCTGCTATTAATCTCAACTTCCCAAATCACAGCCAGTTCAAGTTACTGAAGAGATAAAAACCTCACAACTAATCAACAAATCCCCAAAGTAAAATAACCAAAGAGGGCTCACAGGCCCAACTCCCTAGCACCAAAAATGAAGAAAAAGGGAAGCAAATCTTCTCCTCAAATCCATAACTCCCCAGCCAAGGAGTTAATGTATATGGTCCTGGGTGAAAACCTAGAAAAAGTATCAACAATCTGATTATTAAAACAATCAAAGAATTAAAAGAAAACTTAAGGAAAAAATAAGAGAGCAAGTTCAGGAGCTGAGAGATCACTTTATAAAGAACTAGATATCTTCAAAAGAGAAGTAGCGGAGCTCTTAGAATTGAAAAACACAGTCAAGCAAATTAAAAGCTCAATAGAAGGTATTAATATCAGAGTAAACTTGGTAGAAAATAGAACTTTAGCTCTCAAACAAAGAGCATCAAAGACAGACTGAGTAATCTTGAATGCAAAGAGGATAGACAAGGAAAAAAAACTTACTGAGTATTATCAGAACTTCCAAGAAGGATGGGAAGAGATTAGAAGAAATAACCTGAGAGTAATTGGGATAGGGGAGAACAGAGAAAAACAAACCAACAGCATAAAAAATCTTAATGAGATAGCCAAAGAAAATTCCCCCCATATCAGAATTGATCCATAAATTCAAATTCAAGAGGCACATAGGACACCAAAGAGACTTAATCAAATGAGAAACACAGCAAGACACGTCACATACAAAAAGGATAACAGAGAAATCAAGGAAAGAATTCTTTTTAAAGAGTGAAGTGTAGTGTGAGAGAGAGAGAGAGAGAGGAAGAGAGAGATGGAGGGAATCAATTTTTATTGAATTTTTCACATGGATTTCATTGCTCTGACACTTAGTTTTGTACATGGTGCTGGGGTTTGAACCTGTGTACTTGTGCATGCCAGGCAAGCACTGTAAATGCTGAGCCAGTGCTCCAGGCCCTCAAAGAAAGAATTTTAAAACCAGTTTGAGAAAAACATCAAATCACATTCCAATAAGGATTACTGTGGATTTCTCAGCTCAGACAATAAAGGCAAGGAGAGCATGGAATTATATTTTTCAAAAAATGAAAGAAAATAATTGGCAAGCAAAAATACTATTCCTTGCAAAACTCAGCTTTAAATTTAAAGAGGAACTAATACCCTTCCATGATAAGAACAAACTAGCAACATACATGAAGACAAAACCAGCTCTACAAAGAGTAATCAAAGACAAACTTCAAACAGAGGAATAGGCTAACAACTCCCAAAGCCCATAAATAAAGGAAAATCAATAAAAGCATAACTCACTAAAATATTTCCAACATGGCACAAAACACAGCAAAGGTCACAATCCCAGGAAACCAAAAATTATGCTTAGTTAAATATCTCAAAAACAGAGACTGAGGAACAAAATATTTTCTCTGATATGTGAAATTTGGAGTAAAACCTAAAATAGGATGAAAGTTAGCCACATTTAAATAATAAACCCACCAACACTGAAATTTCACATAAGCTGGGGGAACCATAACTATTAAAATGGGGGGATACAGGAGGGAAGTAGGGAGAGGAGGGAGGGAAATGGGGCTTATCAATATGGCAGGGAACACTCAACTCCCATAAGATGCCAAACTATATACAGGTAGGCAGAGAAACTCAGAAATTCCCCAAAATTAATATCCATGTATATGCTCATTTCCAATTATATAGCACAGGAGCATCACAGAGGAGACATAACATCGGGGAATGGATGAATGGGGGGAGATCCTGGACTAGGATCAGCCTTAACTTACTTTGTCAATATCTTTGTGTGCATGAATACAATTCCCTCCAATATGTAAGACTATGTTAAACAACAACAACAAAAAGACATCAAAATATGGGCTATCTTAGAACTGATGAACTACAATAAAATTTTTAAAGTTTCATTTTGTATGAGATCAACAGTGTATAATATGATGCATGAATCTCAGCATCAGTCATTTTTTTTCTTTAGGTTAAAGGTAAATCCTGTCCATATGAAAGTATCTTGATAATTCTCATTATTTTTGACTGCCATATTTTATTCAGTCTATCTATAGAACTGGAATATGCACATGAATGTAAGGGATAGTACTTTTTGGTCCAAAAGAACAATAGAGCCCTAGGAAGGAGCCCCATAGTCTCAGTCTCAGGGATCACCATGATTGTCCACAGAAAAACAAATGACAATTGTAATAGCCAATAGGAGAGGTGAAAGAATGGCAAATCTCCAACTCTGCTTCATCTTCTTCCTCCCCCTGCTCCTCCTCTCTCTCTCTTTTCATTTCTCTCTCTCCCCCTCTCATTCTATCTCACTTTTTTTCCTGTAACCTGAAGGCAAAATTCAAAATCTTTCTCAATTTTCTGCTTTCCAACCTCAGACAAGTAACTAATAGTCAATTCATACAATAGATACAATAAAAATACAGAAATGCGGAACAAATTCCCATGCTCAAGATATGCTTCAACTTCTTTCAATTCCATTTTTATATTTCATTTTCAAACACACAACACTTTTTTTTTCAAAAATATATAAGCTGTCTTAGAGCAACTTTCTTTTTTCTTTTTTTTTTTTTTTTGGTGCACAGTGAACTCAATACATTCTGATTACTTTTATTATTTTTGATTCCTTTTATTGTTGGATCCTCAATGATGGCAGAGACCATATTGTATAACAAAAAGGGAAGGAGATTGACCACCAATGTTGCTGGCATGTAGGGTTAGGGCATAACCAATGCCGTTATGCATAATCAGAATTCACCAATGCACAAAAGTATTTTAAAACCCTTGCCTACATTCTGAGCAACCACAAGGTCAGGTATAGTATGATTTCACATAAACTTGGCTCAGACAGGCCTTGGGGGGAGAGAGATCCACTTCAGTGCAGAGAAAGAACCCACCAGGCAGTCTCAGCAGGAGAGTCGGCTTCAGTACCCGCATTGAAGGGTTATTCTGGCAAATGAGCCTGGTCAGCCAGGACACCCATCCTCCAGTTTCTATGGAAGCTCAGTATGGTGGCCATCTCCTTATCACTCAATTTGAAGTCAAAGACCTAAATGTTCTCCACAATGCGTGCTGGTGTCACAGACTTGGGGATCACCACCACGTTCCGCTGGATATGGAACCGGATCAGAACCTGGGCTGAGGTTTTCTTGTGCTTTGCAGCAATCTCCTTAATCCTGGGGTCCTCCAGTAGGGAGGGGTCTTCCGGCTTGGCCCAAGGTCTATCTGGGGAGCCCAGGGGGCTGTAGGCTGTCACAGTGATGTCCTTGGAGTGGCAGTATTGGATCAGTTTGTCCTGGGTGAGGTATGGGTGACACTCGATCTGATTAGTCATTGGTTTATGTTTGAGTCCAGGCTTGTTCAAGAGCCATTCAATCTCCAAGTGGTTGAAGTTGGAGATTCCAAGGGCTTTTATCAACCCCGCATCCACCAGCATCTCCATCACCTCCCAGGCAACCAAAAATGTTGATTTACTGATGAGGTGATTGCCTTTCTCGTCTTTGGGGAATAATTCCTTGCCAGGCTGGAATCCCTGGGGCCAGTGAATAAGGTACACATCCAGGTAGTCCAGTTTCAGGTCCGTGAGGGTCTTCTGAAAGGCTTTCTTCAGATCATTTCTCTCAAAGAAGGTGCACCACAGCTTGCTAACAATGAAGAGGTCCTCCCACTTCACCACCTTCTCTCGGATCTTCTCTTGGATGGCTTCTCCCACCTCACTCTCGTTCTCATAGGCGTAGGCACAGTCTATGTGGTGATATCCCGCATCAATGGCCGCCTTCATGGCTTCTTTTACTTTACCTGGGGGAGACTTCCAGGTTCCCAGACCCACAATGGGCATCTTGGCTTTGGTGCTGAGCTCCACAAAGGTAGCCATGGTTCCTGCAGGAATGGTTCTGAGAGTAGATTGGTGTGCAGTGTCTTAGAGCAACTTTCTATGTCAAAGCACTGCAGAATATGAAAACATTTAAACAAAAGGATACATGAAGCATTTATAAATGTTTACAGGCCTTATTCTTTACTAAACTTCTAGAGAAACATTACACAGCAAAAATCTTAGATTTCCAGTGCAAAACTCTGTGGTGAACATCATGGCCCACAAAGCCCTAGAAGAAGAAACCCACATACATCTGACCTCTCCTCCTGCTACTGCAGCTTGGTCACTCTGTGGTAGCTTAGTTTGAATTAACTGTGCTTTTATAAGATGACAGTTACTTTACTGATTCAGGACATGCTATTCCCACTACTAGAAGTAGCTTCCTGGAGATGTGTACATGTCCCAATGTGACTTCACTTCATTTAGGATCTTGCTCAGAGGTTGGTCATCTTCTGAGGGAGACTTTCTCTCATCTCTCTTACATACACTCACTTATCTCTCACTGTCTTACCTCTTATCCTATTTTTTTTTTTCTGCAATCATGTGAAAATATATGTCACCACACATACACAGCCACCTCCATTATCAACATCCCTTTCCAGCATGATCCATTTGTTACAACTGCCTCTTATCCTATTTTTATCACCATTATTACTAAGGTTATACCATTAAAAAATTGTTTGTTGATTATCTTTTTCACCCACAAATCTGTAAGTGATCAAGAGCACTGCATTTTCTCTGTTATTTACTATTGTATCCCCAGAACCTTGGCTCAAAGGTGGGGCTCCCTAATAAGTTTTTGACAGAATATATGAAGTAATTGATTTATTGCACTTTAATCCTCAAATATCCTTCATGAACTTTTATGCACTATGGAATAAATAGGTTGATATTTACACAAAAACTAATGAAAAATTTTCTCTCCTGATTTTAGCTTTAAATTGTAGAATTTACATTTGTTCAATAATCAGTTCCAGCCTCAGTGAATATGGACTAGGATAGAGGATTTATGCACATACCCCTATGATGAGATAAATAAAACAAAGTTGCAAAAAAATTGAATGGAACCCTCACTATTTTTGTGTTACTATGCATATTCTTAATAATTCCGCAAACTACCATACTATACATGGGTTGATGAATATTTTTGATATTTAAGGAGGACTCTTTACACTTAAAATAATGGTAAATATCTAGTGGGTAATTTTTTAAATTTCCAAATGCTGAAGTGCTATCAATAATCAGTCATAGAAATATTTTTTCACTATGAACATAATTAAATGTTCTATACTGACCAATTTTCTATTTACTTGTTTGTTTTCAATAAAAGTTACCCTCACATTCATGTATGAATTAATTAGTGCAAATAACTCTCAGCTTCCACTCTCTGTGGTCACATTGCTCCAATTATAATCTGTTTGTCAAAAGTGGGTTAATATATTATAAATAGTTCCATGTATTTTCTTGAGACCACTATAAACATCTAGTGGGAAAAAAATCAAAACTAATATGAGTTGACAACCTACTTTGTGCCAATCACTATAATAAAATCTCTCCCATTTTATTTTATTTTTAAAATGCAAGTATTCTCAATTTCTAAGAAATTAATTAAAGTTCAAAAAATCACCTAAATTAACAAAGTTTTTCAAAACTAGTAAATTCCAAAATTTATTTTTCAGAAGAGTTTTATTCCATAGGTCTTTTTTCTTCCTACAAGCATCATGATTTTTCAGGAGGGAAAACTGTGGCACAAATTAGAGAAATGGGCTACCTTGAGTGACAAGTAGGAACAGTAATAAAATTAACATTAGCTTTTCCTCTGTGGAGTTTGACTCTTTGTGAGTATGTGTACAAAAATGTCACACTCACCTTCTTCATACAGGACGTTAACTTCAAATAGTCATTTTAATGTTATTATCCAGTAAATTCAAGAACCCACATTGGTAAGATGCGCAAGTTAAGTATATATCCTGTGTCACAGGAAAAGTGAGAGATGACCACAATTGAACTTCATCTGAATATCATACTGTAACTAGAGACAAGCAGCCTCATCCCAAATCATCTCATACCATCCTCAAAGATTAAAGGAAACAGGAAAGGTAATACCTCTAAGGCAGAGAACTTTTACAGGATGTTCCAGCAAAGGGCAGGATTATTCTCTATTTGGATATTTTTAACTGTCCACCTCTGCCAGGTCAGGTGATTCTGCCCCTATGTTTACTATTAAAGGTAAAACTACCCCAAAACCATCTGAGATAGAAGCAATAGGAAAAAATCAAACCCTCTCCAGTCCCAGGATGTGTGAAGCACATCTGTGAGATTTTAATCATCAACCACCTCCCCAGCCTCCTAACCCAAACAACCAGGACAATACAAATGGGCAAAATGTCACTGAAACCTTTGATCCTATGCCAGAGTCACAGTAAATAGCAGGGGAAAATAAGGTTCTGCACATATGGAAAAAAAAAGATGCAAATACAGTTGAGCCAATGCAATCAACTATAATTTTTTAAACTAATAAGTATTTTAGAAAGGATTCAATATTTTTGAGACTGCTTTTATTTTATATGCAGTTGCAAACAAGGAATCCCATGTGCTATATATATACAGTTTTAGAACAGAAAATGACCAACTCATGCTAACTGTGCAGAGGATCCAACAGAATTTCATACCAGACAAAAAGTAATATGAGTAGCCTTTCTATAAATTACAGAAGTTAATACTGGAGTTAAAGAAAGGTTAATATTATTTGAATACTTCTTTAAATTATCATAAAAATAATACTGGTGATGATACAGGAAAATATAGAAATGAACATAAACTCATTCATTTCAAATTCTGTGTTGAATTTTAAATGCTATTTCTTTTTCTCCTAAAAAGATCATTTATTTAAAATTACATTTTTAAAGGTAAAATTAAGATCATTAGCCAACTATCGAAATGTATAAATATTTTAAAGTACTACTTCAGAGTATACATTAAAATTTAAATCCTTGTATCCAAATACAACTTTTTATTTTAAGGCAATAACAAAACAAAAATATTTACAGGGGTTATATATTTTAAAGGATTGATTATAAATTACCATTACTTGTTATGATAACAAATATATCTTCGTGACACTCATACAGTCTTGAAAATGAAATTAAAAGATTTTTTTAAAGAGCAGCTAGATTTCTTAAATGTTTTCAGACCTATGGCAATGTTTTGATATAATATTTGTAGAGTAAAATGCATGATTCTATAATTCTGCGAAAAACTGACTTAAAAATGGTAATCTACCCCACTTCGAAATTTCAACATTATAAAGCCCCAAAACATAGTTATTCTATCAAGTTAAATGCAACTTTTTGCTGTGCCGATTGTTTCCTATTTTTTAAGACAGTTGCAGAAAATGAAAAGAAAGAAGGAATGGAAGAGGGAGGGAAAATTAATAGGAAGAAAAAAACAGGCAGAAAATAGTCATAGTAGGCACTTTCTATTGGAATGAAAACTTTTTTAAATAAGTTGTCATAATTGTGTAACACAGATGAAAGACAAATGATTAAAAAAATCCAAATAAGATTCTTAATATCAGCAAATTACAAATGTAAATGATTTATTTTTAATACAATTATACAAGCAATCTTGTTGCAAAATTCCTTTACTTTCACTCTTCTGCCAGTGATAGTTTTTTCTAATGTGAGACCGTAGTTCATTGAAACATTTTTCAACAGAAAAATTCTAAACAGAAATAAGTCGTTGAGATGGGCAGCCTACTTCTTTAGGATTACCTTGGCTTTTGAAGTGGAGGAGCTGCTAACCAAAGCTCTAGAGGCATGGAAGAGAGTAGTCATGAATAAAAGTTAAGTCTAGACTGGGACAGGAGATGAGATGTTTTATTCTGGACCCTAAAATAGGAACTCTATCATGAAGGAAATTTGCTAAATTAATCGTTAGCAAAATGCTGAGTTATAGAAGTATTTATACCTACATTTGTGATCAAAAGATACTGTAAAAATCAGAAAAAAAGGATAATGATACTGGTGTAAATTCAGGCAGAGATGTTTATTGGGATTTGTTGCTCTCGGGCCAATTTCACCTGCGCCGCCATGATGAGGGCAGGCATGGGAAGTGGAGGCCGGCCAGAATGGCAGGCAGGGAAAATGGCACAGGACCTCCGCCAAGCAGCTGGTTTTGCTGGCTACCTGGAAGTTCGTGATGGGGTTGGTCCTTCAGAGACTGGCTGGTGCATTCATCAATCCACTGGAGCTTGTCCACCAGCATCCCAATTGGCTGTTCTTTTCGTGGGCAAGTTGCCCTTTGCCCTGCCCCTTAGCTACCGGGCATGGCCTCAGTGTCTTGGCTGAAGCTATGCCCCCAGTCAGGGTCCATGATGCTGTGAAGTGTGGGCTACCAGCCACGCCCCCAGCAGGCCTAACAGATACAATCTTTAATAGTGTTGAGGTTATATAGAGCAAATCACTCTGTTTTTTAATTCTGGTCATTTTTACCGAACATGAGATTTGATGATTTAACTATTCTTCAATGCACAGTTCAGCAGCATTAAGTATATTCACAATGTTGTGAACCAACACAACTATCCTTCTCCAGAACTTTTCCATTCCACACACTGAAACTCTAGTCATTAAACAATACATCCCATTTCCTTTCTCCTTCAACTCCCACAGCCACCATTCTATTTTATTCTGTGTACCTGATTACTCCAGATATGTCATAAAAATGGAATCATGCATATATGAAATTGTCCTTTGTGTCTGGCTTACTTTACTCAGCATAGTGTCCTCAAGCTTCATCCATGTTTTAGAATGCATCAGGATTTCTTTTAAGGTTAAAACTCATTATTGTGTATATGCACTGCATTTGGTTTATCCATTATTCATCATTTCTGTTGTTGGTAGATTTTGGCTGTTGTGAATGATGCTGTAATGGACATTGGGACACAAATATCTGTTCTAGTTACTGTTTTCATTTCTTCCACTCACAAGTGGAATTCCTGGATTGTATAGCAATTCCATTGCTTAATTTTTTGAGGAATCACCATACTGTTTTCCACAGTGGCTGCATCACTTTACCATTCACCAGAAAGGCAAAAGCATTCCTGCAGCCTTCTACCTGTTGTGTGAGTTTATTTAGATGGAGAATACAAAAGCTCTTGTCATTAATTTCTATCATTAACTTTGTGAAGTTTTATAGACTCTCTTTTCAACTCCATTGAATTTAAGATACACCCTTTTTTATTTCCTAACCTCTCAGTAATTGCATGTTTTCTACTATCATTAACACATATTTATTTATTAAATATGTACTATATCACAAATAGATATAACCCCTTTGGTGAAAAATCTTAGGTCAAGTCATAGAACACATCAGCACAAGGAAATATTCAAGTTTGTTTATATAAGTGACAATCACAGGGATCCTTTTCTGAACAATAATTTGATAATGTTTATATACTTTTAAAATTATAAAAATCTAATATTATGATATAAATCATTTTGCTATTTTAATTACCTGTCAATGGATTGTCATATGAAAAATAATGTTTGGGTAAATAAAAAAGAAGCAGCACTTTTTTCTTTAGAAATGACTTGAGCAGAATTTTTTCCCTTTAAAGACTGAAGTACTAGAAAGAATCTCTCCAAATGCCCAACTTCCAAATTTCATGAAGAATGAGAATGTTGAAAATCTAATCTACTCTATTTACCCATTCTCCTAATTTAGAAAGTAAAAATCTTTTCAAAGAAATGTTTGTAAATTTTCTACTGTTGCATCCAAAATGATGCACGTAAAAATAATTTTCAGTACACCTAAAAATAAAGGGCTTCAGTTTTAACCAAAAAAAGTCCTATTTGCCTTAAGAGATATACCTAGAAGAATCTGAAGAGATAATTCCTAAAATTGAAACAATTTGCAAGAGGTAGACTCCATTTTTGAGATCTTATCACAACTTTCAGAATTACAAATAGTTCAACCCCTTCAGTAGAATGATAAAAATTTCAAGTCTAGAGTTCCTGACTTTAAAATATCATACAGCTAGATAATATCAGTGCTAAGACTCAAATCTGAATTTCCAAGTTCTGCACTTTCCCCGTTATAGCCATCTTTTGCATCCTTGGGACAGATATTCATCTTCATTAGCATACAGATTTAAGAAGGAGAAAATTCCAAGTTAGAAGCTTCATATATTTGTCATTAATATTTGAAAATATATGAAAGGACTTAGGGGCAGATGCTGCTCTCTATATAATTTCTGCCTTTGCTGATGAGCATTTAAATACTCTTCAGAGCAATTTTTTGAATATGCCAAGAGATAATAATGTCTTAAGTCTATGATCTGACTGATACTTGAATCTTATCTCTCTACAATATGTCATTAATAGTATTTTTTAAAATATTAAAGTCAAGTTAGAAGTATGACAACTACAGTTTGTAAAGGGGCTAATTTTCTTTTTCCAACCCAGTTTACTATTATTTAATTAATTGCTTCAATTTGGCTTAGCAAATATTAACATAGTGCATGTCTTACAAAGATGAAAAAGATGAAGGTATAATTTTAGATGATAAATGTATTGGCATCTAGAAAAACTTCTACAAAAACTGTCATTCTTATGTATCCCCAGAAGATAGGTTTCAGATTCTTACCTCACCCCCCCAGATATCAAAACCCAGGATATTTAAGTCCTTTATATAAAATTGCATAGTATTTTCATGTAGCCTTTTCAGTCCAAAGAGACTGAGCACTAGCTTTCAATATTGCAGACAGCCACAGGTCAAATCCCAGCAATATGGACACAGCAGACAAACACAAAAAAAAAACACAGCAACAATAAAAAAAACAAGCAACCACACAAACAAACAAAATATACATACACAAAGGACCACCAATTGTAAGAACAACAACAAGAAGAAAAAAGGAGTTAGGAAAGTTATGAATTGTTACTGCCAAGTCAAATTATACTGTGGGGTTATGTGTTCACAACTGACTTCTAGGTGGAGTCACTTCCCAGTTGAGTTTGTTGGAGGGAATAAATTTTGTTGGTCTGAGCTGACAGTGAGACTCCCAGGAGGCCTCCCAGTAATTTTCTTTTGTAGAAGGGTTGCAAATATTCACCTTCCCTGCTTCCTTTGAGAACAGACTTAGGGCCACCTGAGTTGCACTCTTCAGCAGTTTAGCATCTGCCTGGCCAAACTCTTGTCCCACTTCAGCCAGGGACCCAGAAGCCACTGGGAGTCTTATGGATCCTGGTGCACCAGTAAGGGACTCTTGCTGTTCCAAGGAGAGTGACCAGCCTGAACTGAGCTCATCCGGGACTGTTATCATCCCTCCCTTAGGTGTCTCCAGGTCCCCGTTTTCCCCAAGAGATGATGCGTGGGGCAATCACAACCCCAGCAAGGGGAGGCATGCATGAAGGAGACACCAGTCCAGCTAGACCAGTGTTTGTGGAGGTCTCAAATGCAACCACTAGGGGGTGTGGAAGCCCAGTCCCACTTGGAGCACCCAGTACCTATGGGACCACTTCTGTTTACAGAATTCCGGGTCTGAAAGTAGAGGAAAGCAGTAGAGCCAGGCTGCCCCTTCTGTTCATAGGTCACTGATGTTGATGCTAGCTCTGCCCTGCCTGTGAGTTTCAGGCAGTATCTGCTGGACCTATAGGCCCCGACCCCTAGGCTTTTTAAGCTCATTTGAGCAGTATCCTGGTCATGGACTCCACCCGCAGATTGGTGCGTAATTGAGGTGGACGGAAAGCCTCTGAACACAAGTCACCAGGCCAGTAGGGAAGGTCTGCCAGGCCCACACAGCCCCCAGGGCAGTCAAAACACTGGGGACCTGGAGCCGTTCCTCTAGAGTGAGCTCCCTATTCCAATCTGGATCTGGTGGTTCTGGGTTCACTCTTCTTGAAGCAGTTTCCTGTACTGCCCTCCAGGATGATTCAAAATGGCAGTCGCTGCCCGCTTCTTTGTGCAATCAGATTCAAGGGACTCTAATTTGTGTGTATTAAAGCCTTTCCTTGGTTCCAGCCCCTGCCACAGCCCCAGAACACCACAGTCCCATGCTCAGCCCCCACTGAGCACTCAACACTGTAGAGTTGCTTTATCTATGTATGTGTGCAGCTTCCTCCCTTCCACGGCAAATCCCCAGCCCGCTGGCTGGGTAGCTAACGCTGGAAAATTATTGTTTCGGATTTCCTGTACTTTCAGCTTGTCCATGGCTCCATGTCACTAAACTTCCTTATTTGGATAGTAATGAATTTAGGGAGAAATTTTGCTGTTCACCCATCTCATAGAAAGGCATTTCTTCCACCATTGGCATCCGCATTCATGGAGAGATTTTTCATTCAGTTCTATCATGGGTCACCATGATGAAACTCCCTTATGTTCATCTTTAACCCAATAAAATTCAGTGAATTAATCCTTGCTAACTTCTTTCTGAAACTGCTATTAAATTTCCAGGAAGTAGTTATTATGTAACCAAATGTAATAAATTGTATTTTAATTCCAGAGAAATTGTGTAAGATGACCTAAAACAAGTGGCACTGATTTCAGTGTAAACTGTGTCTCTTAATAGGGTTGGTCACATATGACTCACATCTCACTTGTGTACAGAATTTCAGAAAGTCTTGATGGGGTTCCTGTATTATCAGTTTGCAGAATGTGAACACATCTGTCAGGCTGATTACCTATGGAAGGGTTAAGGGGAAGATGACTGCATGCTCACATTCATGCATCTGTTACATCATCCCAAACCTGAATATTTGTATATTCTTTGTAATAGGCAAAGCACTTTTAAGTGCATTATCTTTAAAATCCTGTCTGAGTTAACTATTATCATACTTCATAAGCCATAAAAAGTAGGATCAAGCCATAAAAGTAGGATTGAGGAGAAGTCCATAATGGACTCCATTCTCTTCTTTTTTCACTTTTCTTCCATATCTTCAGCCCTTGAATACATTCCTGATTCTGTGAGCACTTAGTATATACCTCATTGTCCCCAATTATGCCCCAGCTGTGTTATGGTATGTTTGAAAATTCACAAAAAGTTTTTGTTTGTTATTTTTGTTATAATATTTCAAATCGTAGAAACAATTCCATCTAGAATTATTAAAACTATAAGTAAAAATTAATTCAAATTTTTTTTGTTTTAAAAAGAAGAATATTGTAATAAAAGCATCCACTGTAGCCTTGTAGCTGGCACTAGGGTGATAAGAGTAAAGATGTGTACATATGTAAATATATTTGTATATAATGGTAGCCTAGCAAAGAGAAAGAAATAATTTGTATAGTTAAATGAACACAAAATAGGATGAGGACTGGAGAGGTGTCTCAGCAGTAGAGTGCTTGCCTGGTATGCATGAGGACCTGGATTCAATCCTCCAGCACCACATACACGACTAAGTGGAGGAAAAACAAACCAGATGAAAAAAAATTGTGACTCTTTCTTGTTCTCTATCTTAAAAAAAAAAAAGATAGCATGAGAAAGTTATGAATTGAAATGTACTATCTGGCATGCAAATGGTATAAGGTGGTGTGTACATTGAATATCTCATAATTGTGTTAAGAGTCTAATTGTACTATAATTAATCTATATTTTATAACTGACTTATACACTGGGTTCTATATAAAATAATGAAGTTTATACTATAATAATTTAATAATCCAATATACTATATGATATTCTATATTATATAATAATGTATTATACTATAAAATTTTAATAATATAATAATTTAATAATCATAAACCTTTTTGAGCAGAGGGGCCTAATACATCAATAAAACCAGATTCCTCCCTTTAGAGATCAGGGGATAAATTAGTGTGAAAGGTGTGGCTCAGTGCCACATGGCTGGTTAATACAGCACTAGAACTCAGGTCTCTTTTTTTTTTTCCCCAGAAGGGGAAATGTCCTACTGTCAGATTGCAAATTCCACACAGTAATATCAAAGAAGTAATAGTGATGCTCCAGCATCACTAAGGAGTTTTTAATTAATCAAATAGTCCATTTAGCAATGTAAATGAATTTTTACTTTTCAAAGAATTCAACTTTAAAAAAAAATCAACTTCTTAACAGAATCCATAACATAAGTAGAACATAAAGTAAACATATGAAAGGTTTTAAAGATTTCGTGATATTTCAACACTTCATAGTCATTAAAAAACATTTTCGAATCATCCAAGGCATCCTAATAATATATGGTAGATGAGAGTGGCGCTTTGGAGTACCAATCATGAACCAACCACGTTGAGCCCTAACTCCACCTGTCTGGCTATGTGAACTTAGGCACATCATTTCCCTGCCCTCTGTCATGATCTGCTTGTGTACACAGTGATATTTATAATAGTAAACTGTTCACGGGTATTTAGCATAAGGATGTTGATATGATTATATTAGTTTGTACAAAATAGGCAGAGTATTTCTTAGCATACACTAATGCTTAGTAAATATTTTTAGTTATTCTTGTTCTTAATGTCAGTTTTAGACACTGAAATTGAAGATGCTTGATATGCTTTTAGAATCACTTTAGGGCATGCTCAGAAAGATGCTTATTACATACTACCTGTGATGGCAACATATTTATGCATACATCACTTGCCTCTTTTATTAAAAATAATAATAAACAAACTAAAATATTATTGACTGTGTTTGATGCTTGAATGTAAGATGGCTGAGTGAACATTAGTTGCATCTATGTCTATGTGCCTGCATGTGTAACACACATGTGTGTTAAATATACATTTAAACTTCATTTTAGATCAGTTTTTACCTATTGCCTGTTCTTGAACTCTCACCAAAACAATAACAACCTATCTGCTATTAATGAATGATAACTTTGCATTCCGCTTTGCTTCAGCTAACCCTTGGAGATATTACAATAGTGATGTCAACTATGATATTTTGCAAGATCAGTTCAGTGACAAAGAAGTGCAAAGCACTTGTAAGGCCAAATGACAGCATCAAAACAATGAAATGATATATATTCGGTTCTTAGCATTTGTGCTTAAACTGATATTTTTAGTCAGAACGGTTTGTGTAACCATATACTTTTCATGTAATTCAGTATTTAGATTCAAATACAGGCATAATTACAATGAAATGGAAGCATCTTTGGGGACAGTAATGCTTTAAGTTTTTAACCAAGAGTCCTATAATATCTAATATCAGTAATATTAGGCATAGGCTACAAAATTAGATTTATTTTCCCATTTATGATTTCCTTATTGATTTTATGGGCTTTTAAAGAAATGATCATCTAAAATCATTTTTCTAACACCCTCCTCCTCTTTTAATGTTTAAATAAACCTTGGTTACTTTATGTAGTATTTCTATCAATAAGAATAACCAAGGGGCTGGAGCAGTGGCTCAGCAGTTGCAGCACTTGCTTGGCATGCCTGCAGACATGGGTTTGAATCCCAGCACCATGTATGCAATGAAGTGTTGGAGCAATGAAAGTCATGTGAAAAACTAAATAGAATTGATTCTCTCCTTCTCTCTCTCTCTCTCTCTCACTGTGCCTTTCTCTCTTTAAGAAAAAAAAAGAATAATCAATAAACAACTAACTTGGTACTCTCTGTTTGCTTTGTCTACAGGGCCTAGTTCGGAGGCTAGCCTCACTTGCAAATGTTTCAAGTTAAAAGTGATCTTGCTATTGGCCCAGATTTGAATCTGAGTTTCATTTGACTTTGGGGTAGGAATACAGTATCCTCTTGTCTTTAGTAACAATTACTAATTATAGCAAACAGCACCTGATATTTACTTTAAAATAAAATACTTCATGATGTGTTAATTTTTTATATTATAAAATACAATCAATAAAGAGTGAGTGGAGAAACATGAAATACTTCTTTAATATTTATTTATTTTTAATGGGTTTTTTTGTATTGGAGATTGAAGTCACATCCCAGATCCTTTTATTTTTTATTTTGAGAAAGGGTCTCACTCAATTGCTTAAGGCCTCGCTAAGTTGGCTTTGAACTCCCAAGCCTCCCAACCCTGGGATTACCTGCATGTGCCACCATGCCTGGCTTTAACTAGTTTTCTATAGATATGCACACAGTTGGAATTTGGTATTATATTTATACATGCACGTAGCATAATTTCTTCAAATTCATGGAATACTTTTTAAAGTCTTTAGAGTATGACTTGATCTAACACAATTGTTGTACAGGGGGAAAGCTCAACTTTCTAAATTAAATAAGTCCATTTCAAATGTTAAAACTACGGACCAAAAGGAACAGTGATTTCTAGGGGCCAGGGTGGGTATGGGGCTTGACAACAATGGGCGTGAGGAATTTCTGGAGGGTGGTTGAAAGGTTGTAAATATCAGTTGTGTCTGTGACTATGTGAACTTCATGTGTGTCAAAGTTAATAGAAACATATTTCAAAATGGGTTAATTCTGTAGTCAAATTGTACCTCAGTAACACTGGTTGAAACACTAAAATGAAGTATAGACTAAATTTAAATCTAGCTTGAACATCCCCTTCTCAGAGTTATAAGAGAGTTCAGCATCAACCAAGAGAAAGCAGGCTGTGGTTAGGTGGCTCAGTGTTGCTGGGTCTTATCCCACTTAGGGAACTGAAGATGTCCAGTCCTGCAGCCCTGGCTCTCATTCATACATATGTATGTCTTCACAGTTAGCTACCATCCTGGAGATAGCCCCCACTCTGCATCCAGCTTGTATGTGATGATATTCTGCTCTATAGGCAGGACAGCAGCTAAGGTCATGACATCACACACAGGGAAACTTTCCAAGGGGCCCACGTCCCAATTACCAGTGAGTACTGAAACCCCTGCCTCCTCCTGCCCTGGAAATCCAATCTTCTTTGGGGGTTGAGTTTACCTTTGTCATTCTTCCAAGCATTCAGGCTATATTTGCTTCCTTCTTATCTAATATAACTTAATTGTTTCAAAAAAAAAAAGAATTTACAGATTTTCTTGAAATAAGCCCAAACCACGCTCTTACTTCAGCTCCCCCTTCTAGCTTAACATTCTGCCCACTTTCCACTTAAGGGACAATTCCTATTTTAGTAAAACTGTTTGGTTACCCTCTCAAACGGAAGAGAAATGAATAGCCTTTTGTTCTACTTGGTGAACTACTGACTAATAAGTTCTTCAACTACGTTGAATCCTCACATATTATTTTTTTAAATTACTGATGTCACACAACTTTTGATAGTAGCCCAAATCATTAAATGCAGTATTCTGTCTTTTGCATTGTAGATATTCTTCTGTATAAGTCAGGAAGGAAAAATTGGAAATCACAGTAAGGGAGACTATAATGGAAAAATATGGCTAGACTGTTGAAATGAGGCAATGGTTATTTGGGGATTCATTAAATTATTCTATTATGTGAAAATTTGAGCATTTCCAATATAAAAAAATTTCAATTAAGTCTTGATTATGTTTGAATATATACATACATACATACATACACACACTATGGAGTTCTACTCAGCTATTAGAAACAATGATATTGCATCTATTGAAGGTAAATGGATGGCATTGGAGGAAATTATGCTGAGTGAACTTAGCCAAACCCAGAGAGTCAAGGGTCAAATGGTATCCCTCATTTGTGGAGACTGGACCTAAACCCAGGCTCAGGAGTAAAGTAGACAAACTCATGTATTAGATTCATAGAACAAAAATACAAAATGTTAATATTTATGAGATGAAGTTGCAAGATACTTCATAAGATGTTTGAACAAGCTATGCTGCATACCTGTACAAAAATATAAATGCTTAATTTTATTGTCAAATATTTTTAAGAATAACAGGGAATGATAGGAAGGGAGGAGACGGGGAGATGTTGGAACTGAATAAAGCAAGGTACATTCCAAGCAGTTATAAATGTATCTGTATATACTATAGCCATACATATAAAAAAATGTTCTTCATAGGTATAAGAATTATGTCACTGTATATGGGTTTTTTAGGAACAAATAGGACCCAGAAGAAAGGCAAGGGATCAGGGGATGAGAGGAGGGGGGTAGAGGGGTCTGTGGGGGATACTGAAAAATTGTATTGCTAATTTATGTTCATTTAAGAATATATGACAAATAATCCCATAATTATGTAAAACTAGAGTGCACTATTAAAAAATAAATTTAAGAAATAATTTTAAAAAGGAGAAAATAAAAAAAGAATTCCTGCCCTAGCTCCTTGCCTTGATGGTGTACTTTAAGCAGTAGCTGTGTCCCTCTGCACTGCATCTTGTTTGGGTGGCCCTTCTCACAAGGGTGCAGCTGTTATCAGGCTGCAAAACTCAGTTTGCTCCCCTCAGACCTTCAGTCCTCATGGTGGTTTCTGAGCATAATAAGATCCTTCATTGCTTCTTCAAAATTCCAGCTGAGTGTGTCTTCTATCGGCTAGTGGGACCCGGACTAAAAGAGAATTGGGGAAGAATTTCAAATAACAAGCTGAGAAACTAATCTGCCAATGAAGGCCAAGGCTGTTCAAACACACAAACCACATCAGTTAATAAAATCTCTATAGGCAAAAGAAAGAGAGCAACTGCTGAAATACCTTGAGCACAACAGGGTTTCAGTAACACCACAATCCTCTTTCATTTACAAGCATTACAATTTTCAGGTTTATAATGAATATATTTGATTACTTTTTACCTTCCTGACATCACCAATTTTTTCCCGTGACAAAAATAAAACCAAATATTCTCTAAAATTTGTAAGAACTGCAAATTTCCAACTTTCTCCCACTAGTCTTTCTTTTAGACATAGGCTTATCAGTTTATACTATAGAGTAAAAGCAAACACTAATTTGAACTGTAATGTCCAGCTCAGGAGATTCAGAAGAAAGTTGCAATTCTTTCTCAACTTTGAGAGCATGAAACTTAAGTCTGGATGTCTGATATATACTTGAGAAAGAATGTGATGGAGGTATTGGAAGTAAAGGAAAAAATTAGAAAATATATTTATATTAAAAGTTGTGTAAAATTATATGATACTATTATGTTAAATATGAAGTAATTATATATGTATTATGGTTCATTAATAAATTGGGAAGTAAAATTTGCCTAAGTAGAGGAAAATTTGATTCATTTTTAAGCAGTTAAGGCAACACAGTTATTATTTAATAATAATCTTACTAGGTTTTATCCAATTACATATTAGTTTTCCACTTCACAAAGAAAAAAGGATAAGCAGAAAGAGTTTTACTATAATGCTTCTATATATGTACCTCTCAGTAATAATAGCACATTCATAAATGTTTCATAAGGTGCCAGGCCTATGGCTAATGAAGCACTTTAAAAGTGATTTTCTTACATGTTTCAGTGCAAAATGCAATAGTCACATTGTACCATCTTGCATTCAATACCCTTTCCATAGCACAATAAGATTAAAACTATTATCTCCATTTCAAAGATGAGGACAAAGTAAATATTGTACCAATAGATACCTACCTAATAAGAAACTGAATCCAAATTTGAATCCAGCCTGTGACTCCACAGCTCAAGAACCTACCTAATTTGTAAATCTCCTCCTTACATGGAGATGGCATCTTCCAAAGGAGTGATTTGCCTTCTGTTCAAGTTAATTTATATTCTGGACCCCAACCCTCCTATAACTTAGAGTTTGATTTACTGATTATCTGCTCTTTCTCCATTATCATTGGTCTCTCTGTGTTGGTTGCTTCCTAACAGAGTGAAGGCAATAATTGTCCATTAACTTAAAAAGAAAAGGTCTAATTATCTGAATTCCATTAAAGCCCTATTATTGGGGATACTTCTAATAAAAAGCAAAGCAGGAGAGAGGGGAGCCAGTCTACATCCATCCTGATGCCCACTCCTCTGTCTTCATCACTAGCAACGACATGGATCAAGCAAAGCACCAAGAGGGAATTCCTGTACTTGATAAAAGAACAATAGTACCTGCCGTGCCTGGTGGAAAAGTGTCATAGGCAAGTGATTTAAAATTCACAGAGCAGCAGAAAAGACAACAGATCTCAACAGAGAAGGGCAAAGTGATAACATGATGGAAAATTATGGTAAACTATTAGCAATTTCTACACTTAGCAAAAAGAGGGTCCAACAGACCGAAAATATTGACAGAAGCACAGAAAAGTGACCATGTCCAGGAGAACATTCCTCAGCAGCAAGACCTGACTGAGTTGGCAGTCATATCCACTGAGACACTATAACCAAAGCAGAAAACTATAAGGTGGTTAAAAAGCATGAAATGTAATTGCATATGAGAGAGAGCATAGGTGGAGCAGCAGCAACACTCAGAAACTATAGAACCCAGTTAGGAGCATTACTGTTGTACCATGTGGAACAGACCGGTGAAGACTGCTAGAAAAATTGTATTCATCACCATATGTAGGTCATTACCCAGAGAGCTCCCAAAATACTTTGCAATAATTTGAAAATATAGGAGTTTCCTATCAGGGAAATCCACGATGTCAAAATTTTTCAAGAAAAATCAAATACTAGGATAATGTATTTATTACTATGACTGTACATGCTTCTTAATTAAGACATTGTTGAGGATCTGCAGTAAATTTTGGGGAGTGGAGATTGTTGTAGGGAATTGCAAAATTATAGATGCTTCCACTCTCTTGGAAAAAACAACTATTTCATCAAGGGAGCTGAGAGGTGTCACATTCCCTTTGGTGATAAGGTTAAAGTGTAAAACTGGTGGGCTGCTATAACAAGGTACCATAAATGGGTGCTTTAAAACAACAGAAATTTAGTTTCTCACAGTTCAGGAGATAAGAAATCTGAAATCAAGATGCTAACGATGTATATCTCAAAAGGAAGGAGGGAGGTGCAGAAACACACACCTATAATCCCAACAGCTCAAAAGGCTTAGGCAGGAGGATCGCAAGTTTGAGGACAACCTCAGCAACTTAGCAAGGCCCTAAGCAACTGAGACCCTGGGCTGGGGATGTGGCTCAGTGGTAAAGGCAGTGGGAGAGAGAATTCCTTGCCTTTCTTGGCATTTTACATCTTGTACCTCCCTCAATTCAGCTAGCTGTCTTCCCTCTGCTTATTTCTTATGTCAGTAAATCTCTCACTCCTTATAAGGGCAACAACCATTGGACTTAGGGCCTAAACTAATCCAAAGTTACCTTATCTTAACTTGATTACATCTGTGAAGTCTTTATTTCTAAATAAGGTCATTTTCACTCTATCCTGGGACTAAAGCCTAGGAAACACAATTTGACCCAAAATGGCTTTATTTCTCCCCCACTCCCTTCCTTTTATTCTTCCTTACTTACTATTTCTTGTTACTGAGATGCATTTCTTCTCCCCTAATCCCTGTCTCCCAAGCTGCTGTCTGTCAGCGATCCTTGTGGATGAGAGCAGTAAGTCACAGACAGATCACAATTCTGTTGGCCTTTTTGATTGGTTTCATAAATTAGTTCATCACAATAAATTTTAGGTAATTAATTCGAGCTTGTTTAAATTGATCATTCAATCCAAGCCAAAAAAAGAAGTCAATATGGTTGTAGATAAAACCTCAACATACAATTTAAAAAGACGAATGCATTGACCTTTCTAATAGTTCCCTAAAAAAATTGATATAACTGAAGTTTTATGACAGCTTAATTAAATTAACTGAACTGAGTAGGAACCAAACAAGAAATGGGTGGAAAAGTCTGTTACTTTTATTTTGTTTTTGCTTGCTCATTTGGTTTCCCTTTGGTTTTTTGTTGTTGTTATTTGTTTATTTGTTTTGAACATATCCATATTTTTTAAAGAGAAAAGGATGAGGGACAATGAGAGAGAGAATCAATTTCATTTAGTTTTTCATGTGGCCTTTGTTGCTCCAAGACTTCACTGTGTACATGGAGCTGGGGTTTGAACTTGTGTACTTGTGCATTCCAGGCAAGTGACATAACTGCTGAGCCACCACTCCAGCCCTATTTGTTCATGTACAGAAAATTATATTTAGCTACTTAGGTTCAATTTTAATTGAGGATAACTATAATTCTTTCTTGATTGAGAAAGGATCAACTCATATGTAAACCTGTGCTACTTACAGACCTACCAAATGGACTTTTAAAATATTAATAAATAGTATACTCAAACTAGAACATTCTCTTCTTTATTTACCAAATCTGTGCTCACTATTCGATTTATAACTGTCATAAATTTTTCAGGAACATTTCTTTTTTTCATATGTCCTTCCTATTGTTTTTTAAGCAGCTGGCCCTCTCTTTCATAGCAGTTCATCATAATAACTAGTGAATCTTTGTCCTGTAATAAATAGCAGTTCATTATAGCAGTAAAGAAGATAGCAGAAATATACTTTCTAATATGCTATTTTTCATCATTTTATTAATGACAAATTAATCTTTTAAGTTGCAAATTCCAACTTGAAAGACTTGTCATAAATTTATTCATCAACATAAAATAGCCTACTTCACAAAATATAATATTTTGAGTATCCACAAAATAAATACTAAAGAAAATATTGGCAGGTATATGTATATGTGTGTGTGTGTGTGTGTGTGTGTGTGTGTGTATACAGATATATATATATATATATATATATATAAGTATATATATATATATATATAGAGAGAGAGAGAGAGGGTAGATTGTGTTATGGAACTGGACATGAGACTATGAATCAAAGTGTGCTTCAAGCCATGGAATTATTCAGAAGTTAAGAGCATCCCTGAACTATAATTGAACATCAATGTCTTTAGCTTTTTGTTGATGTTGTTTTTTCTTCATTTTCTTCAGGAATTAAACTCTAAAGCCTTTGATTTTTATCACCAGTGAGAAATAAAAAGTCCTTTTGGGCTTAACTTTACAGAATCCTTTACATTCCCACTTGTTAGAAAAGATGCAATTGGAGAAAATAGAGAGGAGAGTGGCAGCAGCTCAACAGTAACAGGTTTATTGGGAGAAATTTCTCCAAAGAGGGGCCCGGTAGAGTCTGGGACCCATCTTCTGCTTACAGACTGGAGTAGATATAGAGGACTAAGGGAAAAAAAGATTAGGTATTGCTAAGAAATTGTCAGGGAAGGGTCCTTTTTTGTGATGGAGTGTTTAGGGTTTCTTTGCATGATGGTGGAGTATTGTAGGTGGGTCTACGGTTTAGGCATAGGTGAGCCTGGGGATTATGGATAGGTGGGTCAGGGGTTTAGGAGCAGGTAAGTCCAGAGTTAAGAGATTAGGGGGGTCAGGGATCTAGAGATAGGTGAGTCTTGTTCTAAGATGGAGGTGAAGATTCCAAATGGCATTACCTAGCTCAAGTGCTACCTAACATTCCTGTCTTTTTCTTTTCATTTGATAGGAAAAGAGGTATAAGAGAGAAGGGGCAATGACATCTCTTAAATTACTTCTTGCTGAGAGGGGTCATCAGTTAAGGATTTCTGTAGGCATTGGTATGGAAAAATTCTAAAAGAGCTCAGCAAGAGGATGTCCTGGACCCTTTGATCAGTAGTAGCATTGATGGCCCTCTGTGGAAAGGAGATGAAGAGCTGAAACAGGGAGGGCCCAGCGGCAAGGCTGATAATTATACAGAGAGTTGGGAAGAGGAAAGGAGCTAGGCAAGCTCCTATCCAATCAGTGGGTAAATAGGATGTGTTAATTCCATATAGGAAGAATATTCACTGGTTATAGTTAAGGCAGCCAGAAAGGTATTAGGAGACAACTTGTTTTAGCTAAAGGCAGAGTCTTGTAAGGAAACTTTAATGGGAATGTAGTGGGTGGCCACAATGAGCTTGAAGGTATTTCACACTGTGGCTGACACCTCAGAGAGGAGAACTGACAGAAATTTTAGTGGGTAAGGAAAAGCTTCTTTCTGTTCAGCATAAGAGGATAGTGGAGGCAGGAGTATGAGAAGCTATAGTAGGAATTAAAATGAATAGAGACATTGAATTTGGTTAGGATGTTCCTGCCAGATAAGATTTGGGCATCCCCTCATTGGATGAATGGATCCGAAAGTGTGGAATATATATATATCATGGAGTTTTACTCAGCAATTAGAAACAAAGATATTGCAGCCTTTGAGGGTAAATGGATGGCGATGGAAGAGATCATGTTGAGTGAAGTTAGCCAAACCCAAAGAGTCAAGGGTTGAATGTCTTCACTCATCTGTGGAAGCTGGAGCTAGACCCAGGCCTGTGTGAAAGGAGGTCAGCCTCATGTATAGACCCAGCAAAGGCATAGTAACACATAACTTAGGGCATTCATTGATATGTATCAGGAAGGAGGGCTGTGGGGGCATGAGGGGAGGAGAAAAGGTGGAAGAAAAGGGTGGGATCTGGGGGGGGTACATCTAATTTTAGAATATATACATATCATATTGTAACTTTGGATGTGTTTTTTATTGTATGATAACTAAATTTTCTAATTAAAAAAAAACTTAAAAAAAAAGGATTTGGGCATCCAAACACGACTGGGGCCCTCCAGTCAGGCATCCAAAAATAAAGGTTTAAGCGTGGGGTTTTAACCTGGACTGTGGGATCCCATTCTCCAATGTCCCCATTTCTAACTATCTCTTGTCTCAATTATCCATCTGATGAGATCCTTGACTGTTGCCAGAGTAAAAGAACAATGACCATTCTGGCTTCTTCTTGCTGATGGTGAGCCTTGACCATCTGGTGCTTAGTGGACTCTAGGCATCTTGTGCCTCAGAGCAGTACAGAGATCCATGACGGTGTTTGGCAGGTGAATGGACATGGTGTACATAGGGGAAGAGATCATGCTAGAACAATACACAATGCAATAAAACATTATTTTCTGAAAGCTATTAGTACAAAAAGAGTCAATATTATCAGCCAGCATTTGAAGAGAGGTTAGTGTGTGGTCTGACAAGTCATTTATTTGTGAGTAGAGGACATTCAAGTTCTTAGAAACAATAATAGTGTGGCTGAAAACACATTTAAAATTTCTATTGGCACTCATGTTCCATTTAGTTGGAGAATTTCATCTGATTTCTGTAATGTAGTTTTTTACTGGCATTACCGCTGTGTTAGTGGAAGAAGGGTCCCTTTAGCTATATCACTCAGGAATCTCTTGGTAAAGTCAGGGGTTTTATGTGCAACATTACAACTTTTAGATTGATCTGAGGGATAAATATTAGAACTATTTACCTGTGGGGGGTCTGACACACGCACACAGTTTGAGTTCAAAAAATCATTGTCTCTTCTTAAATGTCCATGTATTGTTGTGTTTTGGTTATAACTCTCCTGCAAGGTGTCTAAGACCAAGTTGGTCAAAACTGATCTTTTGCCCCTCTATTCTTAGTGTCACCTGAGATTCCTCAGAAGGTCACTTTTGGGGACATGTAAGAAGCCTTTTGGCACTTTCAGCCTTCCTCTACCAGTGGTGCCATTTACCAGGATGGGTCAGGGTCCTGTTGACCACTTGTGGTTTCCCTTAGAATCATCAGGATATTTCCCTTTCTAATGACCTTTCTATTTACAGAATATGCACTAGTTGGCTTTCTCTGGGGGTCTCATGATCCCCCTGATTGGTACGTCATGTAACTCAGAGACACAGGGAAGAGGTTGTCCCGTCATTCTCTGGGTCCTGGCTGATCCTAAAGGGCAGGGCCAAAATATTTGTTGCTTTTCCTTGGCCCCTTTACTTCCTTGACTTTGGTCTTTAACTTTTGGTATTAAACATCCAGCAGGCCAGTTTCACCAGTCTTAAAGTGGGAGTATGGGATTTTAACTTTAATGTACATAGTTTTATAGTAACCCCTTTCATTTAATTAGGGTCAGTAACACTACTAGAGTTAGTATTGTATCTTATCTGTCCTGTAGGTAATGGAGTGTCCTAACTCAGGTTTTTTTCTGTTAGAATTAGTGCTTCTGCAAAACATTAACAGGCAGCAGTTACAAAGTTTATAAGCAAAATACCAAACGAAATTACTAAATCCCAAAACATTTACCTTGCAAAATAGCTTTAAATCAGGAAACAATTTCTTTAACATTAATGTCTTTGGTATTTATTTTGCCTCCATGAAGATCTGTAAATCTATTCTTTGACAACACCTTAAATGAACTTAAGTTTAGCCTAGTTTTAAATCATCCTAAAATGCAGTAGGGTGTGAGGCAGAGATTTATGTCAGGCAAGGCAATCTCTTGACAAATAGCAACATACAAGTTTTCACAATGTCAACCTTCAAGCAAACTGAACTCTCCTTATTACAGATTGTAATGGGATATCTAATCACAAAACATTAAATGACAAATAAAATTCCAACCTAATTTGTTATTCCCATACCAGTCCAAAAAGAGATACTGCTGTAGAAAACTTTAGTCTATAAAGTGCTCTCCCAAGTTTCAAAAGGTTTGTTTACCTCGAGGGCATAAACACATCTAATATAGAAAAAAAAAGCCAGAAACAATTATGCAATTACACTGATGTCCATATATTAACCAAGTTTAACCTTTGAACCAAAATTTAGAATACGTAGTATACAGTATTAATCCAAAATAATAGTTGTTTATTTCACCAAAGATATCCCTTAATAAAGAAACCTGACACTAAGAATTATCTTGATAGATAAAAGCAGATCAATGTTTTAAGGAACCTTTTGTTATGTAGAGCTTCTGGCCTATCACAGTGCATCAATATTTGACCTTAGAAGAAAATAACCTAACATAACTTCCATGGATTGTGCTAACAACAGGCAACCCAATCAGAAGCATTTTTGAGATTTACTCTTCACAAATCTTGTGATGTTGAACCCATTTAAGTTATGTGAACCAAAAGTCAATTTTATTTTATGAGCATTCATTTATCTCTATGCCAACTTTAGTACCATGTAGACAAGAAACACATATGTAGATATGATATAGACATAACATACACAAGTGTGCACAAATATACATAGTAATTGACAGGAAACAGATTTTAGAGCTTTTAATTGTTCTCTGAATAAAGACAGCAGGAAAAACAGAGGGGAAAAAAACAAAACCTCTCATTAGACAAAAAATAAGACTAATAAAAAACAAAATTCATGGATTTAGGCACGCAAGCCCATCAGTGGAGGCAGACTTAGGGTTAGGGACTTGAGAGAGAGGGTGAAAGAATTGAGGATCAGCAGGATACACAGAATAGATGGGAGTAGCTTGAACACCAGGGTGTCCATGTGGAAGAAGTATTTCTGCAAAGAAGGGGAGAGAAATACAGTTTGTCCAGTCTGTCCACTAAGAAAAAGCACAGAGAAAAGAAATGAGAGCTCCTTTGTCCTTTTTACTCTACCTTCCATAGATCCTGGATGAATCTCTATAAATGAATAGGAAAGGTAAAAGGGTGGGTTCTTGCTCATTTTTCATTGAGAAATGAGATCCCTGAACACAGATTCAGACAGCAAAGAAACAGATTTTAGAGTAACAGAAAGGAAGAAGAACTCTCAAGAAGGAAGGAGTCCCAACAGTGGGTTGCCCTGAGGGGTTTCTCATTGAGAAGAAGAATGTGAAAACTTGACTAATGAGAGCAGAGGAAAAGGTCTGGAGTAGAGGTACCAAGACTGGAGCAGTGGCCTGGACACAGAGAACCTGGGACCATTTACCACTGCAGTGGAATGTTTAAGATTTCGGATAATTTGTGAGTCAAATGTACCATTTCAGGCCAGTCACTGTTATTGTTCAGTTTATACTGGGGCCAAGCAATATTACAGAAGAACATCAGTATTTCAGATTTGAATGTATCTTGGAGATCCAGGGTCTGGATATGTTTGAGAAGGCACCCCCAAGGGGGTGTCTCATGGAAACTTTGATGAGGCTGGGCCCATGTTGGACAAAATGGATTGAGGAGGGCACCCAGGGACTCTGTCAGAAAGATCAAAATCAAGCTGAATCCCCACAGAAAATTTATTTCCATAAGGTGCTTCCTGGAATGACCAAGAGAATGGCAGATAATCTTGGGGATCCCCAAAGAATGAAAGTCATTAACCACCCAGTGGTAGTCAGGATTTCTCTCATCTAGCACTAGGATTTTTCTTTCTGGAGGAACAGTATCCTCAGGGGAACAGTAGCCCCAGAGAGAGAAATTGGTGGGGATTCCTGGAATCCAACAGAGTCAGAGGAGGTCACTAACCCTATAAGCAATGACTGGTGGTGGATGTGATGTCCAGCAATGTGGATGGTCCTTTCTGGAGCCACCAGAAGGAGAAGTGGTAGAAAGAGAGAGGGAGAGAGAGAGAGAGAGAGAGAGAGAGACCAGGTCAAGATCAAAGGAAGGCTTATAGAGGCCACCCTTGGTGGGAACCTCGGAACACCAGTCCTGGGTTTTGGCACCAAAATGTAAGGAAAGAAGTGAGTAGAGGAATTAGGAGACTGGCAGCAGCTCAACAGTAACATAGGTTTGTTTGGAGAATCCTGCAGAGGTGAGCCCCAGTAAACTTTTCTGCTTACAGACTTGAGTAAATACAGAGAATTAAGGGAAAAGAAGATAAAGGCATTTTAGCATATTATCAGGGAAAATGATGGAGTGTTTAGGGTTTCTTTGCATGATGGTGAAGTCGTAGCTGGGTCTGGGGTTTAGAGGTAGGTGGGTCCAGGGTTTTGGGATTAGGTGGGTCAGGGGTTTAGGGATAGGTGTGTCTTGTTCTAAGATGGAGGTTAATGTTCAAAATGGTGTTGCCTAGGTTAAATTCTACCTAACACCACTGATCTCTATAACCCATAAATGTTTTTAAACACTTATAGTTTCTTTTACTGCAAAAATAATTCATAGAAAATTAAAAAGATTTAACAATGTAAAAATTTAAGAACCATATTTATGTCTTTATAATCCTGCCACCAAGAAATGACAATCATATTAGACACTAGTATAATTTTCACCCTGTGATCAGAACCAATCCTAGAAAGTATGAGAACCAGAGCAAATTAAAGAAAATATCAACTTTCCTTCAAAAATTTAGATATGGATAAAATCTGATTTATAAAAATAGTATAGGAAGCCCTAAATGAATAATAAACTCCCAAAGGAAACATGATCCTCAAAAGTGAAAAATAGTTATAAAGGAGCAGTATTTTGAATTAATTGTATGTACTTAAGTCCCTTTTCTCCTATTCTGTGTAAATTTGTTCCTTTCTTCCTGCTGCCTGTCTTTATCCATTATCTATCTAAAGTGACCGTCACAAGTCACAAAATCCTTTAGGTACTGCTTGTAACATAATTTCAACATCAGTAAATATTGCCTAAAATGTCATTTTTATTGAACTAGCTGACTAGTTTAGGATCTGAATTCAGAAAGTAGGAGCAGAGGGCCCCAATAGTAGGTCTGTATAACTGTTGGTCAGTGAGTGTCACTGACTCCATAAGAGCACTTTAAGGACTTGTTGAAGTGAAAGAAAATCAAAATAGAGCAGAGGCAAGAACCAACAGGCATGGATTGTTAGTTTAAGGACACAAAATACCCTAATAAATGTGTCGATTATTCCATGGGAGGTTAGGTCCTAAGTGAACTAAACTCAAAAGCTGGGAGCTAAGATAAGAACAAAGTCAAGTAAGCAGATTTACCCTAAAGTTTTTCTTGTTTTGTTTTGTTTTCAGTGGTTGAACATGTATTTAAATGAAGGCAGAGAAAATGGATCTCAGACTGAGGCGCTGTGCCAAGCAGACACCACTGTAAATGAAAACACTGCTCTTGCCATTGGAATAATCCAGGGCCTTTTTGAGGGAGAGTCTCCATATAAATGCAAACCTAAATAGAAATTGCCAAGTTATAGAGAATGCTTGATGATTTGCTTCTCTTACATGTACAGTGGTTCCAAAATAAAGACTTACTGGATTAAAAAAAGAAAGTTTTTTTAAAATTGTGAAACAAAAGACACTTAAATTTCTTGTTCAGCTTAAAGTGACTATTTTTCCCCAATGTTTGTCCGTAAATAGCCTCATGATCCTGACTTGTATAAACATCATAAATTCAATGACATATTCCACAAGCCCCTGCAGTTTGGTCAGAATATACTAATGTGAATGTGGTTTTCACGGGCACCTCTCGAAATTTGTTAAGAAAGAGTAATATCACATTTTACTGTTTTCTGTTACTATATATCTGACACTCATTGAAGACTTTGAGTGAATAGCATGTTAAAGAAAGATGCAGAGAGAACACTGAATCACTAACATAAGCATCCTAGTAATAATCCGCAGGAATCAAATCCTCTCTAAAGCAAAAAATGAGAATTGTTACAAATGTACTGGGTGGCTCACAAAATTGACAAAACGTTGAAAATCCAAAGGTCAAGATACACATCCCACCAAGTCACCTGATGTCACAGCATTATTTTGCAAAACAGACCACACAATTCTTCAAGTTACAGATAAAATATTCAACTGACCAAGTCAAGGCCATAGGCTTTAACTGTCAAAGTGGAAGGAGGAATGGAGGACTGGAAATATCTGCCCCACTTTCCACTGTGGGGAAGTGAGGCCTTTATTTGAAAATCTACTCATAATACAAAGAGCCTTAGTTGTGGGGAGCCAAAAATAAGAGTAATAGTTATCATATTTATGGTGTCCGTGCTACACCCATGATTTATTCTAAACCTTTTTGTATGCATTAACATTATGACCCTTTAAATGAATTCATTATGATTCTATGAAGTAATTATTCCCATACTGTGGAGAAAAAAAATCAAATAACAGAACTGGCAACTTACCCAAGTTCCAATATCATAAAACATTGTAGCTGGGATAGAAAAATGAGGAGTCTGGATTCAAAATCTGAGCTTCTAAGCATTGATCTATACTGCATGCTCCAAAACACTCCCAAACACCTCCCTTCCCTGCTTGTAGTGATGCTTGAAGTTTCAGAGTGTAGCTTTTACACATTGGATTGTAATCTTCTAATAAAAATCTTTAGTGAACCTCTACAAATATAAATGACTCATGTACGCTATAGAATATTTTTACCATCTATTAAAACAAAAGGGTAGCCAAGTGCAGTGGTGAACACCAGTACTCTCAGTAGGCAGAGGCAGGAGCCTTACAAGTTCAAGGCCAACCTGTGCAATTAAATGAGACACTGACTCAAAACAAAAAACAAAAGGAGTCAGAGATGTAGCTCAATGATAAAACACCCCTGAGTTCAATTCCCAGTACCGTAAGAAAAAAAAATTGGCAAGTAGTGGTGTAAAGCTGGTATTCATAAACATATGGTTAAGTTTTTAATTAAAATACACCAAGCTGGCATTGTGACATAAGCCTATAGTCGCAGCTACTTAGGAGGCTCTGACCAGAGAATTACTTGAGCTCACAAGTTGAAGAGCAGCCTGTGCAAGATACAAGATCCCATCTCAAAAAAATAAAATAATAAAATAATAAAATCCTAACAATAAAACTAGTATATCATAATATTATATTATTTAAAAATAAGATATATGGCCAAGCACAGTGGTGCACGCCTATAATCCCAGCAACTTGACAGGCTGAGGCCAGTAGGATCACAAATTTGAGGTCAGCCTCAGGAATTTAACAAAGCCCTATGCAATTTAGTGAGAACTTGTCTCAAAATAAAAAGGGCTGGGGATGTGGCTCAGTAGTAAAATGCTTCTAGTTTCAATCCCTGATCCCTTCCCCCCAAAAAGATCTATGTATATGAGAACATATTTGTATATAGCTATATAGAGAGGGAGATGAGGAAGATGAATACCGAGCTCTTGCCATGTGTAACAATGGGCATTGACATTTACTTGGCCTGAGTCAATTTAAAAAACAAAACTCTTTACAGCTTTTACAATTTAAAAAATATAAATATGTATTAATGGACCTGTGTGTGTTTACGTTACTGTTTATATCTCTATGAAAGGTAGCACTCCTAGTATGTAATGCCAGAAAGAGGAGGAGCACACCACACTCAATCAGCCGGAGAAAAATAATGACAGTTTTAGAATCAGAGAGATTTGCATTTTAATTTGAGGTTCCAAAATTTTCTAAAGAGCATTACACTTCAATAGTCATTTACCCTGTTAGTTTCCCCCCTTGTAAATTGGTAATAAGAAAAGAAAACACTACCTTGCTGGACCATTCTAAGAATTATAGTTAGCACATGTAAAGATCCTGGCAGGTATCAGGTGCCAGTCAATGTTAAAAATGCTACCAAATGCTTACTCTGAAGACATATTAATGCCTAAGCTCATCAAGCTGAGGTGTACTGATAAAATGTGGTGGGGAATAAGTCCAAGCTCTAAAAGAAAAAAAGTAAAGACCTATCATATTTTCCAGGAAGCCCTTCAGTTCCCACCTTATCTTTGAAAAACAGCTTGCCCATGGCCTTGCCTGGCTTAGGTGACTTCCCTTTCCTTTAAGCCGCATACTCCCAAGGGCCTATCTGCCTGCCCATTAATCAGGCGGGATCTCTCTGGAACCTAGAAGCAAGTTTCTGTCCCCTACTCTCCTCCTGTGCCACTTTCTGCTTCTCTAGCTCCTCCTTCTCCTTTGTCTATTAATTTTGTGTAGCAGCTACCATGATCATTTTATTATTAGAAAAGTTAGGGGTATGAGTTCAGGACATGATTCTTTCTTGACAAGGTTGGGAAGAAAGAATATTTTTAAATTACAATCTTCTCTATCTTAATCAAATAGTTAAAGTTAATGTCACCAGTATATGTGGGGGATTTCACCTCTGGAATTTAATTAGTATTATTGGACCGATGTTATTCTTCTGTTTTTTTTTTTTTAATAACTGTAGTATGGTCATGTTATAGGCTAACCTTAGAGGAAACTGAGCAAAGAGTAAAAAGACACTCCCTGATACTTTGCATCTCTTCCATAAGTCTAAAATGATTCAAAATTTAAAAAAGATTTAAACTTTGATTTGAGTCCTATCATGAAGGAGTTATAACCATTTGTATGAATTAATATTCAAATAGCATGCCTTTGTTTTTACAGTTTATTGACCTAATACACACATTTAAAATTTTTCCAAAAAATATTTCCATACATATTTCACCTTATTAACTCTTTAAAAACAGATTCTCATCTACATATCTATGTCTGTAGTCATTGGACCTCACAATGGAATCACAGCAGGGCACTTGAGCAACATATTTGAACCAGTGAAACAAGTTATGTTTATAAAAATATTCAGTTGCAGTAGGACTAAAAAATGTGACTAAATAGACACTAAATACAGTGTCTATAACAGAAAAATGCTGAAAACCTTCCATCCCTTTTATCCTCCTAAAGCTGCTCCTTGCTCTGCCATTGCAGGAGGATAAGGACAATTTCAAAGCAGTGGTGGTACTATTTCAATTATTATTGGCCAACAGAAATAATCAAAGTCACATTAAAACTCCTAATAACAACTATTAGATACATTCCATATATATTTAAAAATTAACACAATGAAATTGTGTCACTTTCCTAAAACTACATAGCAAGTTAATGATACATTTAAGATGAAAACGTGGTTAGCCATTCATAATTCTTTCTCATTTTATCTCATGTGCTAAAAGGCATTAGAACACAGCAGTCCTATGGTTTCAGAACAGACAAAGCAACAGGTAAATCATCTGCAATTTAGAACACCTGCATCCTCCAGCCTGTTCTCTCATGATCAAGAACTATAAGAAGACAGATTTGTGTAAAAGACTGTTGAAATCCACATCTATAATCCCAGCAACTCAGGAGGCTGAGGGAGGAGGATTCCAAGTTCAAAGCCAGTCTCAGCAACTTAGCAAGGCCCTAGCAACTTAGCAAGACCCTATCTCAAAATTCAGAATAAAACAGGCTGGGGATGTGGTTCAGTGGTTAAGTGCCAAGTTAAGTTCAGTGGGTTCAATCTATAGTACAAAAAAAAAAAAAAGGCTGTTCAGGGTTACATGGCCAAATATTTTATATATATAATATTTTTATACATTTTATATATTTTAAATATATTTACATATAAATATATAATATATATATTATATATTATTTATAGATTTGTTATTTTATTTTTTTATTCATTCAACATAGTCTTACATATTGGAGGCACTCATTATTACACATTCATGAACATATGGATATTGACAAAGTAGGTTAAGGCTGATCCTAGTCCATGGTCTCCCCCTTTGACTACTCTCTGTTCCCATCTTTCCCCTATTTTACCCTCATGTTAGTTGGGCCTCTCATGGAAGTCGAGGGTTTCCAACTGCATTGATAACTCCCTACCCCCTCCCTCCCTCCAACTGCACTGATATCCTCCCTAATCCCTCCCTCCACTCCTGCCCCCTTTCCTTCTCCCCCCCGGTGTCATAGTTATGGTTCTGCCTGCTTATGTAAAAAATTCACCTACTTTGAGGTTATTATTTAGCTTAGCTAACTTTCAATCTGTCTTAGGTTGTATTCTAGCTTCCATATATGAAAGAAAACATTCACCCCTCGAGTCTCTGAGTTTGGGATATTTCACTCAGCATAATTTTTCCCATCTCTATCCATTTGGCTGACAATGCCATGATACCATTCTAATAGCAGAGTAGAACTTCACTATATATGTATACCACAGTTTTTTAATCCACTTGTCCATTACACTGCCAAATGTTTGATCTTTCCTAGCTTCATGGTTTGAGTTTCATCCTCCATTTTGTTCCAGGCACAGAGATAGCCCCTCAAAGTTAGAACAAGAAGAAAGTAATGATATTAAAGATGGAATTCTACATATCCATAATTCAATATGCAATTCATTAACATAAAGTTGTCCCTCTCTCCCTTTCTTACACTATTTAAACTGCTTTCTGATATTGTTTTTCTTCTTTTAAATTTGTCTTTAATTCAGTTCACTCAAGTGGTATCTATCAATTATACACTGTGCTAGGGAACAAACGACATGCAAAAGACAAGTGGTTCCTGTCCTTGTGAAGTTAACAGACCAGAAAGGGAAACAGACATTTGCTTTAAATAACACATAAATACAATAGGCACATCCATCTACACTAAGTGCTAAGAAAAGACTACAATTTACTAAGACCGCTATAGTTTGGATGTTAAATGGCCACCAAAGGCCCAAGTGCTAAAGATTTGGTCCCAGAGTGGCACTTTTGGGTATTAATAAAAGCTTTAGGAGATGGAGCCAGATGGGAGGTCCTTAAGTGTTGGGGGCAAGAGCAACACATCAAAAGGGATTATTGGATCCTAGGTCCTTTTTTTTTCTCCCTTTTACTTCTAGAACATAAGATGAGCAGTTTGTTCCACCATACACTCCTGAATGCCAATTGCATACCCACCAGAGGACAATGCAATAGGTCTGCCCATAGATTCCATAACTAGATTCTATAACTGTGAGAAAGAAAAAAAAAACTTTTTCCTCTTATAAGTTAATTGTCTCTGGTATTTCATTATAGTGATGGAAAGCTGACTAATACACAGAAGGGCATGGGGTGGGAGAACAGAACCCATGGAAAGAGTGCTTCAATTAGAGAGAAAATCGTGTGTGAAGACCTGAATGAGAATAATAACTCTTTTCCAGATCATATATAATGAAGCTTACTTCAATATGAAAGTCTATATTCAGAAGAAGAGTGACAAACCTGAACTCAAAATGATCCCACTGAAGCCAAATCCCTCAACTGCCCCCACATCGGTGGTATAGACAGACACTTCTGTCCTTGATGTGCCGAGTGATTACTGAGCTGATAGAAGCATCACATGGAAACAATGATGTGCGTGATCTTGGGTTACTTTACAACTTCATTAAATAATTTTGAACCATATTGATTTTTGAAATCATTTTAGCATTCTTGCTACATATAATTTATTTTATTTTCACAAACATTTTTATGGTTTATTAATATAAATACTTTAAGTGTAAGACTTGATAGAGTTTTCATGAAGATTCTTTAGACCACTACAAAACCAGAAATCAAAGTGTAGACATCCACAGGAAATTCCACATTAAGGATTGTGAGTTTACCCTTTCTGTGCCTATTATAAGAAAAAATGGGAATAGCCCATTCCAAGTCTTTGGATTGTACATTAACAAAATTTCAGGGATCATTTATTCCCAAAAATCTTTTTTTTTAAGAGAGAAGGACAATGAGAGAGAGAGAATCAATTTTTAATGAGTTTTTCACATGGCCTTTGTTGCTCTGACACTTAGTTGTGTATGTGGATGCTGGGATTTGAACCTGCGTACTTGCGCATGGCGGACAAATGCCGTAACCTCCGAGTCACCACTCCAGCCCCCTAGTCCCAAAATCTTATGTTCTATTGTGAGAAAATATATCAGAAAGACACATACACACACATTTACTGTTACTTTAAAAAATAAACATTTATTATTGTAGACTCTCGCCTAGCAATCATTTGCACTTTTCCTCTATATTTTGCACAGAATCTTTTGGAAAAAAGAAATTTTATTTAACTGCTAACTCTAAGTTCTCAAAAAACAGAACTATTCTACTATGAGGACAATTTCAAGTTAGAGACTGGAAGCTCTCCATACATTTTGTAGTTTTGAATTGCATACTATTTACACCATCAGGATAATAGATTAGCTACATCCTTGATACCATTCTTTCTCTCCTTTAAGAGCAAAATGTATATTCCAATGCATTTGTGTACTTGTATGTGTTGTTTGTACTTATAAATATATTTGTATAAACCAGAGTAAGGAGTCAAGAAAAAATATTATGCTAAATAGCCAAAACTGTTTCTTACAGTGTTATCTATTTTCCATTACCAGTGGGATAATATTCAACAACTGGCATCCTTAGTATTGAATACAAGGTCCTTAGTAATGCAGCCCAGCTGACAGTACAGCTTTGTCTCCAACTACTGCCCCCTCCCTTCCTCCACCTCTCCTCTATTCTCCTGCTGTGTTTAACTCATCAATATTCCTCAAATGTGTCATATTCTTCCCAGACTTATACTATTCCTTCTACCTTTTACTGTCAAATGTCTATTTATTTTTTTATTTTTCATATCTATATCATCTCACATATTAGCTGTCTTGGACCAAGGCAAAATGTATCAAAGTTAAATTATTATCCATAATAATTTTGTAACCACTATTATATTACTTATGTATCAAAGGTAAAATCAGGATCTTCCATATTTATGTTCCCTATACTTTCACAATCATGACTTTATTTTTCTACTATCATTTCCTTATACTTCTGCCTTTCTAATCCAAATTTCTTCAAGATATTTCATAGCTCCATTCTATATTTTGTTTAGGTCTGTGTCTCCTATAAAGCTGAGCTGAGTCTGACACATAATTAAGCAATAACGAGGTTCTACTGAAATAAGTTAAATAGGATTCTAGGCATTTGTGCAATAGATAATTTTTATTAGTGCATTTAGTTATACATAATTTTGGGGCTCATCTTGACGAGATCACACATGCATGGAGTATAATTTGCTCTGTGTCAGTTCCCAGTGCTTCCTCTTTCCCTTCCCTCCTTCCTTCACCTGCTCCCACTTCCTTTACCCTACTTGTCTTTCTTCTGTTTATTTATAGGTTTTACAGCAGTGCAGTGTTTCATAGATACACATAAAGGTGAAATTCACTGTGGTATATTCACAGATGTAAATAACAATAGAACATTTGATGTCTCCCAATCTACATTGTATAATAGACTTGACTTCTCCAATCTACAATGTACTTTCTTCAAACCAACATTAAAAACAATAATTAGACCATGTCAGCACCAGGGCAAGATGGAGGTGCTGATTTTGGAACCCTCCCTGTACACTGTCAAAGCCATCCTGATTCTGGACAATGATGCAGATCGACTTTTTGCCAAGTACTTTGATGACACCTATCCCAGTGTCAAGGAGCAAAAGGCCTTTGAGAAGAATATTTTCAATAAGACCCAACGGACTGACAGTGAAATTGCCCTCCTGGAAGGCCTTACAATGGTATATAAAAGCAGTATTGATCTCTATTTCTATGTGACTGGTAGCTCCTATGAAAATGAGTTGATGCTTATGGCTGTTCTGAACTGCCTCTTTGACTCCTTGAGCCAGATGCTGAGAAAAAATGTGGAAAAGAGAGCTCTGTTGGAGAACGTGGAAGGACTCTTCTTGGCAGTGGATGAAATCGTAGATGGAGGGGTGATCCTAGAGAGTGATCCTCAGCAAGTTGTACACCAGGTAGCATTAAGAGGTGAAGATGTCCCCTTAACAGAACAGACCGTGTCTCAGGTGCTGCAGTCAGCCAAAGAACAGATCAGTGGTCACTCCTCCGGTGAAGACCCCATGCCTGGCTCCTCGTCCCCCTCAAAATCTGCATGTCTGCTGTGATTTTTTTCATCCAGTTCCCCAAATGTGCTCTCAGGGTCCTCTCGGGGATCACAAGGGATCCTTAAATCTCCATCCTGTGGGGGTTCCCCCCTCCCCTAGTACACTTCGAATCCTTCCTTTTCACTCCTGGGAGGAGTAAAGCTCCCAGCAGATTGGGTTGCAGGGCAGAGGAAATGCCCTCTTCCTTCCTAGACTGGATTTTGCTCCATGCTTTCCTACTCCCATATCTTCTCCTCAACCTCTTTGCCCTTTGCTGCAGCTAAGCTCCAGATCAAAGCTGGAGAAAGAATGTGCTGAGAGTTTTCCTCCCTTTGCCTTTACCAGGCCTTATCCCAATAGCCTACATGTCCAGCAAGGCTGGGGGTGGGAGGAATTCTCTCCCCTAGTGTGAGTGAGGGTGGGGATGGGCAGGGATGTATCCAGTCTCAATCTTAGCCCTGCTTACCAACCTCAGCCTTTCCTGCATTTCTTTACTTCCCTGTCCTTTGCCTTGGAAAAGTGATGGGAAGCAGCTTATAGGGAGGGGACAGAGTGGCAAAAACAGTGATTTAAATATTATGGAGTGAGCTTATAAAATTTATTTTCCACCCTGATCCTGGCATACAGCTTTAAACTGCTGTAGTCTGAGTGGTCATTGTGGGGAGGTCCATCTCTTGCAAAATCTGCTACCTTAATTCTCCATCTTTATTACCTGTGGGCTCTTTACCTGGTTTGTCCTCTGTGTCCCAGAGTAAAGCCAGTGTCTGGAGCAGAACTCTGTTCTAGTCTTGGGAAGAGTTTCTGCTCAGAACTGGGGAAGGAGGGGAAGATAAGATGGGGTCACCTCAGCTCCCCAATATGCCTTTGCTCCTCTGCCTTGGGTCTGTAATCTGCTGCTTAACCCTGTATTTTCTTGGCCTCAGCTTTACATAAAAGCAGTACGGCTGGGCTGTTCTGCTCCCTAGGTGTCCAGGAGAAGTGACTTTCCTTTGGGATTTGGATTTCCCCGGGAGCATAAGAGGATGGACTACCTACCCACTGTTGGGTCTGATTTTTCCTCTTGACCTAAAACTTCTTCCCCCCACATAAAAAAAATGTCTTATAAAAACCTTCCTGAGACTTAAACATTCTGTCCCACCCACTAACTGCCCATTCTTCCACACTGTAATGGGGCAGATACCTGGGTATATTTGAGGGGCCTCTTTGTGTAAGAGATGTTTAGTCAGGAGATGGCCACCTTCCTATACTGTTCTATGTGAAGAGGAATAAAACATTTCTTTAAAAAAAAACAATAATTAGATTACAGAGCACGATTTTCCCGATGGGTGGGGCATTTAATCTGTATTGCCCATTTTCTTTCTTGTGATGTCATCAGGGTGCCTTAGACACCCAGACCAATACCACCCAGAGCTCAGTCATCTGTTCTTATCAACCTCTCGCAGTCTGTGAAGTCCTCAGTGCCTCTCTGTCTCTTGCCACAAACATGAGGTTCAAATTCCCTCTTGTGGCCTTAGGCCTGGAGGTTTCCATGATTGTTTTATTTGGATTATTTGTTGAGTATGACACGGATCACGGTGTCCAGCAATCCAATATCACCAAGCAAAGAGAATCAGAGATATTCATCCAGTTATATCCTCGTGAGTAGGCAATTTATTTCTTATTATGTTTGGGGGTTCTTTGAATTCTCAGGATGTGAAATCTTTGAATACTGTAATACTGTGAGCTCTTGAGCTCCTTCTAAATTTATGTGACAGTTACAAATGCTAAGGGCATCGTACATTTCTGCTGGGGCATCTGGTCTTCTCTACATGATTAAAATGTTTGGATAGATTGTGCCTATATCAAATGTCAGAACAAAAAACCTAAAAATTAAAATAATTGATCAGTTTTTTGTGTTGCCTACCCACTGCTAAATGACCTTCTTTTCCTCTTGAATTGGTCACTAGTTCTGCAAAGAATAGAAATACTACTCCCTCCACAACACCCCCAATAAAAGAGTTAAAGGTAACTTTGTAGGAGAATGGAAACCAAATGGAGTGATAGGAAGGGGATTCTGGATTCTAGGTGGAGTCCCAAGATGTGAGAAGGGGTATTTAGAATGACAGGAAGTTACTGGAGTTTATGAAAGGGATACTCAAGGTTTTCTAATACTCTGAAGCAGACAATTTGTTCCATTGAAATGAAAAGAAAATCATGAGCACCAAACACATTATGAAAGCAGAATCCTTCCCTGGAAATGATGACTGACTGAAAGGAGAAATAAAGTTTCCAATCTGGAAGAGCAGGCTATGAAACAGTTATTATAACAATGTAGCTGCCATATGCTCAGTGATCATTATAAGCCAGACACATTCATTACCTTGCTAACCTGGGAGGGACATGATAGGTCATTATTACACAGATTTTTTTTTAAAGTTGAAGAGCTTTTGTTATTATTATTATTATTATTATTATTATTATTATAAAGAGAAAGAGGGACAGTGAGAAAGAGAGAGAAAGGAAGGATCAATTTTATCTAGTTTTTCATGTGGTTTTTGTTGCTCCGACACTTCGTTCTATACATGGTCCTGGGGTTTGAACTTGTGTCCTTGCGCATGCCAAACAAGTGCTGTAACCATTGAGCCACCACTCCAGCCCCTACATAGATTTTTTTTAACTTTTATTAAGGAGTTGAATTATTGTACAATCATAAATGCATATGCAGTAACAATGATATGCATATATTCTTAAGCTAGAATTATCCCCTAGATCCCTCCCTATTCTTCCTCCCTCTCTCCTTTCCCACCTGCCCTCTTCCCCCTCCTCCCACTACATATCTATGATTGCCCTAGATTATGTGTTGCTACCCCTTTGCTGGGTCTAATACTTGAGTTTGACTATCTTTCACACAGGCCTGGGTTTAGCTCCAGCCTCCACAAATGAGTGAAAACATTTGACCCTTGACTCTCTGGGTTTGGCTAACTTTGCTCAGCATGATTTCTTCCATTGCCATCCATTTACCTTCAAAGGCTGAAATTTCATTTTTTCTAATTGCTGAGTAGAATTCCATGATATATATATATATATATCACAGTTTTTGGATCCATTCATTCAGTGAAGGGCATCTGGGTTGGTTCCATAATTTAGCTATTGTAAATTGAGCCACTATGTACATTTTTTTTAAATAAAGCTCAAATAATTTAAAACTTTTTAGTTATTTAAAATAGTAGCAATGCTAATTATAGTTTATATAGCATATGTCTAATCTTCTTAAAAACAATTTAACACATGTATTCATTCCTATGTCTTTTTGAAGGTGTTGATATAATGGGACCAGTCCCATGTAGAAATTAAGGCCTAGAGTGACTCAGCAAAAATACAAAATTGAAAGTTAAGACCAGATTAGGACCGTAGTTCAGAGACTCAGACTTCAAGTCCAGTTCCCTTACACTGATTAGATATCTAAGTGGGTTCTTGACTAAAAAACTTCATGGTTTTCAAGCCAAAGAGCAATAGAACAATACAGAATTATGTTCAACTCTTTATGCTTTTGTACATTTTGTTTATTAATTCATTATTCACTTAATAAATGTTTTAAGTAAGTACCAAGTATGCTATAGAAAATTTATTCAAAGATAAAGCAAATATGTTCCCTTTATTGTAAAACTCCACTGTGTAGAACAGGATGAAATACAGCATAATAAACAGAATGCCAAAAGTATGATCTAAGATTGTTATTCAAATAAAGTTCTATTATTTGCATGATTTAAGCTACACTTTCTAAGTCCTAGTGTCAAAGCTCCTAAGTAAAATTTCAATTCAGAATTTAAGATAAAAATCAACTAGGAGGAGCTGGAATGGTGGCTCAGTGGTATCACATTTGCCTGGCCTGTGTGAGGATCTGGGTTCAAACCCCAGCAGCACATATACAACTAAGTGTCAGAGTAATGAAATTCAGATGAAAAACTATATAAAATTGATTCTCTCTTTCTCTTTCTTTCTCTTTGTCAAAAAAAATCCACCAACTAGGAGAGAAGATACTAAAAACAACCTAGCAATAGACAAACAATTTCTGGAGATTGATTGTGCAACATGCTACTGATGGTGGATGCTGTATTGCATGTTAATAATTTGCTAAGAAAATAAATCTTCTCACTACACAAATATACACAGACTCACAATGGTAATTATACAGAGGTCATAGATATATTAATTAGCTTGATTATAATAATCATTTCAAAAAGTATATATGTATCAAAATGTACATTGTACACTTTAAATAGACATGTTTATGCATCAATTATGTCTCAATTAAGTTGTTTTACATCTATATCCTAACAATAACAACCCTCTTATATTTCACTGATAGGGAATATATAAATTCCTTCATTTTATACTTCATTATGAAAATAGTTACTAAACTCCTAATTTTTTTAAATTTTTATTTATTTTTAGAGAGGGAGATAGTGAGAGAGATAGAGAAAGGGAGAATCAATTTTTATTTAGTTTTTCATGTGGCTTTCGATGCTCCAACACTTAGTTGTGTATGTGGTGCTGGGGTTTGAACCTGGGTCCTTGCGCTTGCCAGGCAAGCTCCGTAACCACTGAGCCACCGCTCCAGCCCTAAACTCCTAATTCTTATCAAAAGTTTTGAACTCTTTAGGCCCTAGGCAATGGCTAAAACAGACAAAATGGGTAAAATTCTTGCCCTCATGAAATGTAGTTTCTAGTGGGAACAAAGAAGGTATGTGTTTGTGTGTGTGTGTGTGTGTGTGTGTGTGTACATGTGCCTTGTGTATTTGGAGGGTAATATAATGCCATAGCTATAAATGAAACAGGATTAGGAAAAACTAATGTATTAAGATAAGTGAAGGTGTCTTTTCAACCTTTCTCAACCGGGTTTATGTGAGAGATCTAAGCCCTAATATCCTTGCATGCAATTAACTAAATTTTCTCCTGTGCATTTGAAATGATATTCAAACGAGCAAAGATATATTTGTATGTGCATTTAAGTATATAGATGTGCAAATTTACATGATAGTAAGATGCCACAAAGTGAAATTTTACACAAGGCATCCATTTGAAATGCTGTTCATTCTCTAGTCTGCACAATTCTCTCTGCTGTAAGAGTGGCTCCCAACACCTAAAGTCCTAGATAATTCTAATATTTCAGTTCAGCTCCACTATCTCTGTTTAGCACAGTTTGTAGAATAGCCTAAGAAACTACCTGACTGTGGTTCAACATATATGTTTTCCTACATTTCAAATAATTTTACAAAGTTTTTGTAACAGCCTAAGTCATTAGAGAGCAGATTGTTAATATTCATTATTAGGAAATAATTTGACAACAAAGTCACATCAACAAACATTTCTGGTGCTTGGCTAGTGCCATGCAATGTGCCCAGTGCAGGGATTCAAGCATAGAGAAGCCTCCATTTAATGCTCAAAGTCCACACCATATTACAGTAGTTTTCAGTTGCAGATTGCTGAAAGTTTAGGGTTTTTCAGAAGTAGATACAGTTACTTATATTTTAAGTGAGTTAAAGCACATGCAAATTTGTTCTCTCCACTCCCATCACTTCTATTCTGCTATGCTTCTTTGAATACTAAAAAAAGGCATAGTTTTACACAAACCTTGAGTTTGCACACATCCCCAGTCACAACCATGAACGTGTATTATAATCTGAATATCATGCTTCATATCAGGAATGACCTCTGAGAAATTCATTTGAGAAATGAGCTGCGCGCTATGGATTTTGGCTTCCGTGTACCTGCAAACGTGTTGGTCATCTGTTGAGGCAAAGAATTTGACCAGGACTGAAGCTCAAGTTAATCCTCACTAACACACAGACGATAGAAAGCTAGAGCTGCAAGAGAAGTCCCTGAGAAGATTCTGTACATTCTATTAGAGACTGAGCAAATATAGGGTCTTTAGTATCTAAGGGACTTTAAGATCGTATCAATGATATTTTCATACCCTTGTTATACTAAAATAAAAGTCTTATGGTTCAATTATTTGAATTTCCAGTGGCCCTCACCTGTGATCTTCTTATTCAGGGATAGCTGAGGCATTTCCTGAAAAGCTGCAAGTGCCAGGTTTTTTGCATAAGCCACTTGATAAATCCTGCCTACAGACTGAAAATGTCTTACAGAGTGTGCTCCTTCTGTCATCTACTGGAAAAACTGCTAAGTGAGAACAGAGCAACAAAACAAACATAAGCAAATTAAACGCAATAAGAGGGACATGCACAAAGGTGCCGAGAAGTTTTCCAGGTGACAAGGTGCGAGTGGAGAGAGCCATGTGTGCGGCAGGCATATATCTAAAACTGAGGGAAAGGAGGACTTCGATTTATTGTGGTAGAGGATTAGAATAATGTTGCATTTTAAACATGAAGTTATCAGGGCTTGCCAGGCAACCGGTTACAGGCTACATGTGGAAGTAAAATATAAAAATTAGCAAAGTAAATTAAATTTTACTAAGGGATGGTTATAATGACACTTGTGACGGTGGTGATGATAGCGATGATGACAACAACTATGATGAAAATGATGATGATGATAGGTGTCTCCTGGTAGGGTTTGGTATGCAACCTCAAATCCAAATCCTCTGTAGTAGCAAAGCAGCATAAATTTTAATTTATAATAAAACAAGTAATTATAATTAAGCTTAATTATAATGAGGCTTAACTGCATTTTTTCTAATCCTCAAAAGAACCCTTAGTATACATGTTAAGAAACACCTATGATAAAGTGCGGGTTTAAAGAGATTAAGCAATTTGCCCAAGGTTATATGTTTAGTAAAACACAGAGTCTAGCTGAATTCCAACCCTGGTTGTTTAGCTCTGAAACCTGTATATGGGCAGTGTTGTACTGTCCCCCCAAAATTTGTCAAAATATTCTCTGGAATCTACTGGAATCTCAGCTTTCAAAGAGCAAGAAGATATTCTTTGTGGGATATGTGTTTACTCAATGAAACAACAAAATGAACGATCTTCCTTCCCTTTATTTTGAACAAACTGTAGAGTTCAAAAGAACTGCTGAAGATACCCCAAGATAAACCACTGAGAGCTTAAGTATCATGTACCTGTGTATGTATTTTATATATGCATGTGCATGCGCTTGTGTGTGTGAATTTTTTCTACACTGGGAAAGAAAGTTTGACTGTTGGAAAATGGCTAAATATTGTGGCCTCCCTTAAGAATGATCCTGAATGCGATAGTCCTCTTAATACCTAACCATATTAAAACATAAAAGCATACTAAGTATTATGCATACACTTGAACTGTACGTGCTTATTCTGTATTTAACATGTATTTTGTCCCCAGTACTGGAGACATGAGGAGATAAATGCAGTCCATATCCTCATGGAGACTATTAAAGTGAGATTCATTTTACAGATGAGGACACTGAGGCTCAGAGAGAGTCACTGGTTATCCAAGAGCACACAGTGTTGAAAATAAAAATAGAGTGAAGAGTTATTATCTGTCTTGGAGCTACCATGATATTCTTGATGAATTCCCTAAAATGTGAAGGACACACTGTTATCCCGTGCAGTGACAAAGAAAGTCTAAGGACACTGTGGGATTCTAATACATTGAGATTTCTCTACTTTTATGTTATAGCATTTCCATATTCTATTTGAAATTTTCAGGAAAATGTCTATAATAAAAACACCAATGGACTTGGCCTCAGGGACCAGCAAGCAATGGAAGAAGGGGCAGGAGACCCCTGGTTCCATACCCCTACTGTCCTGGTTCAAACAGTGTGAAACTTCCCATGTACTGGGCAGAGTCTCAGGTATATCAAGGCAGCATTTCCTCCTTCAGTCTAAAATGTTTAAATAAAGCAAAGTTGCATGTCATTCTGAACACTGACGAAAGCATGATGTGACTTAAGTAACAGTTTCCCAGCAGCAACACTACTCACATTTTAATCCTGATAGCTCCTTGTTGTGGGAGACAGTCCTGTGCATTTAGGATCTTTGGCAGCATACTCTGGCCTCAGGACTTCAGCTGCCCCTTCCCACCATCTCACATTGTGACAACCACAGATGACTCCAGATTCTGCCAAGTGGACTCTGTGATCTACAACTGTCCTCTGTTGGGAATAAATAATTTAGAAAAGTCTTGAAAATCCTCTGAACTTGTTGGAAAATCTCCCCAATGTGAAAACCTCTAAAGAAATGCTTCTTTGCTCTACAAAGTTTAAACTTTATTCTTTTAGTGACAGAAACTTACAGCACAAAACTAAACTTGTGGCCTTTTCCCTTGTCTCCATTCACAAAGTTTTAAAGATAATATGCAATCCTGATTGCTTGTAAGCATTTTTATATACAACAGAATCATTATTTGTCAAGAGTAGACAACTTTGATCTCCTTACCAACTTAAATAACAGATGAGGTTTGTCTGCCCCCTTGCGGTGAAAAGTAGTAACAAGAAATAGGCGGTTGGGGAAGGGGACAAAACAAAACGTTGGTACTCGATTAATACAGAAAATTCCCTCTCCCTATGAAAAATGTCAGGTTTTTCTTAAAAGGGAGAAGGGGACGAAGATGAAAAATAACTTCTTCTAGTGTGACACATTACAAAATCAAATAAAAACTATCTTCAGTATTAGTTAGTTACTGCAACCTTTAAAATCAACAGATCATAGAGGGAACAAGAACACTTTAAAAAGTAAGAAAAGAAGATAGCTGTAATGGCAGTAACAGGGAAGTCAGGAAGTAGTGGCCGAAACTTGCAACACAAAACTAAACCCTTATTTTTATGGAATCAGTATTTTTATTCTAGTCTTGTGATTACAAGCAACTCACCTAACTTCTATGAGTCTTAGGGTCCTATGAAAATTATATAAATAAAATAAATTGTAGAAGACACTTTGGACATCATCTAAAGCAAACCTTCCTTAGAAGAGGAGAAATGGAGTCCCAGGAATGTTTAGTAAAACCATGCTAAATAAGAGTCATGAATGTTCTCTAAATTGCCCTCCAAATTAGTCTATTACATAAATCACATATTTACATATAAAAGTTAAATGGTGGGGCTGGAGCAGTGGCATGCTTAAGGATGTGGATGTGAACCCAAGCGACACCACACCATCTACACAATGAAGTGTCAGAGCAAGGAAGGCCACTTGAAAAACTAAATAAAATTGATTCTTTCTTTCTCCCTCTCAATGTCCCTTTCTCTCCTAAAAAAAAAAAATAGTTAAATGGTGGCAAAGTAATTTGTAAATAGAAAGGAATATGTATGGTCACCTATATTTCACAGGTTGGTGTTAGTTAATAGGTGGTCCATCAGCGGCACAGGTAAAATCCCAGTTCTGGGGTTTCCTAGGTAAGTGTGGTTTGAGGATCAATGCCACAAGGATTATTACCATATGAAAAGGGTTTGGACAGAAGGAAAAGGCCTCAGCTCTTCCCAAAGAAGGCTCTGAAGCTGAGGTTGTCCATCTTCAGGTGGTCTTCTGAGACAAGGGAATGATCATATGAACCAGTCACTGGGCACAGACTACCCTGGAGAAGGGCTGTGACCTTGAACAAAACAAGAGCATTTTCCAGAAAGAATTCAGAGGTCTAGGCTATCATCCGGCAGCATTTCCATCAGCCAGTGCGAATGGGAGGTATAAGCCCAATTCTGAAGGGGTGTCCTAGCATCCGCTACAAAAGACAAGCCTGCACAGGAGGTCTCTCACCCTCAGAAATGCCACCCCTTCATCCGGTATTAGATTCAGAAAGGAGCCAACAGGTAGGAACATGCCTGCGTTCCTGGGAGGCCAGGCTCTACCTTCATTATCTTAATACTTCCACCTTGCTTAATGCAAAAATTAGTGGACTCAAACCTGATTTCACATCCTGATTCCACCTTTTGTGAAACTAATTAACCTCTAAAGTCAGTTTCCTATGGGACATACTTTCTAGACATGTCTTTCTGCTGCCACTTACACTTCTGGCCATGATAGTTAACACTAATTCAACACTTGAAATGTTTTATTTTCTCCATCTGGTTTCACATTGCTTCCAAATTGAAAATTTTTGTGCATGGATTGACCCACAAGGAATTGCAAAAAATCAACCATTTGCAGTGGCAATGTCAGTTCAAAAATATCAGTTTGGTATGGTCGATCTGAATATGTTTCATCCAACTAAACTCTAGTTTTCTTGAGGGATTAGCCTGTGTTTTCACTGTGTCATATTTGAAATGTGTTTTATTTGTGTAGTATCTGCTGTATGCAAATCCTTCCACATAAGTGACCTGACTTAGAGTAACCCTAATTACAGGGTCTTTTAAATATTGTAGATGAAATACTGGAACTCATAGACAATGGGTGACTGCCCAAGGTCACATAATCATGAGATAGAATAGGGGGACCTAAGCCCACATTTTCAGAAACCAAGTAAGTATTGTTTTGTTTTGTTTTTGTTTTTGTTTTCCTCAACAGGGAATAGCCTTTATGTTTGCTGAGAGCATCATGGTTTTATAAAGTGCTTTATAAATGTCTATAAAAACATTTTCCAATTACACTTAACTAATGATCTGTTAAGACTTTCAGGCTGGCCCAGCCTGGTGGCGCACACCTGTAATCCCAGAAGCTTGGGAAGCTGAGGCAAGGATGGCATGTTCGAAGCTAGTCTCAGCAATTTAGCAAATCTCTAAGCAACTTGGCAAGTCCCTGTCTCAAAATAAAAATTTTTAAAAAATTAAATGACTGGGGATATAGCTCAGTGGTAAACACTCTTGGGTTTAATCCCCAGAAACAAAAGAAAAAAGAAAAGAAAACGAATTCCAGGGATGGTACTATTAAGCACATTTAATAAATGGAGACTACAGTTCCTTCATTTCTTCATTCATCCATCAGACATCTATTGCTACTTCTGCTAATTGTAAGCAATCATCCCAAGTTCCAGAAGAGCAAAAGATAAATATGTCCTAATCCCTTTAGTCAAGAAACTCACAGTCTAAGCCACATGGTGGCCCATGCCTATAAACTCAGCCACTCAAGAGACTGATGCAGGAGGATCGCAGGTTTGAGTTCAGCCTGGGGAAGTTAGTAAGACCCTGTTCAAAATAAAAATAGAAAAGGTCTGGAGCTATAGTTTAGTGGCAAAGAACACCACTGGGCTTAAACCCAGTACTGCAATACATTAATAAGCAAACAAATAAATAAATAAATACTGGAGAACATATACTAAGTGAAATAAACTAGACTCAGAAAGTTAAGGGTGAAGGGCTGGAGCGGTGGCTCGGCGGTGACTGTGCTTGCTCAGCATGCGCAAGTATGCAGATTCAAACCCCAGCACCACATACACAACTAAGTGTCAGAGCAACGAAAGCCGTGTGAAAAACTCAATAAAAATTGATCCTCTCTCTCTCTCTCTCTCACTCACTGTCCTTCTCTTTAAAAAAAAAAAAAAGTAAGTTAAGGGTGAAGTGTTTTCTCTTATATGTGGAAGCTGGGGAAGGTGGGTGAGGAAGAATGTCACAACAAAATAAAAGAGAAACGAATAGAGTAGAAGAAGGGGATCCAATGACAGGGAGGAGACAGCATGGGAAAGTACTGGGGAATGAAAGCTGCCAAACTATGCTGTGTCTGTGTATGAATATAACACAATGAATCCCACTTATACATACAATTATAATGCACTAGTTGAAATAATGACGATAGAAGGGAGATCAATAGATAGAGCAAATGGATCAGGAAGGAGGAGGAAGGGTAAAAGGGAAGATATAGGGGAACAAGACTGATCAAATTATATTATGTGCACATAAAAATGTGGCATGAAGCTGGAGTAAAATAAAGGGGGAAGGAACGATAAGATAACATAAAGAACCAATCAAATATAAATTGAAAGTTGAGTGAAAGGAAGGCTAGTAGAGTAGAGGAAGGAGAATGGGAGAGGTGAGGGAAGATGGAAGGGAAAAATTGGGGGTACTGTGACTGAAATCAATGTCCATGCATGTATGAGTTTTTCAAGATGAACCCAACTACTATGCATCACCATAAAGCTCTAACACAAAATGCTAAAAAGTCCTTGATGCAATGCTTTTTAAAATTACACTTACAGAATTGATGTAATCTCTAATCAATTCACAGAACAAATTAGGTTTATAGACCTTTCAAGAAAAATATGGCATAACAAATCCCACTGCTTTAATTTCATTTTTCCATATTTAGTTGATTTTTTTAAGAGAGAGTTAATTTTTATATGGTTTTTGTTTTTCCTCCACTTAGTTGTGTATGTGGTTCTGGGGACTGAACCTGTGTGCATCCTCATGCCTGCCTGGCATCCCCATTTTTCCATATTTTTATTGGTGCATTTTAATTATACATTAATAATGGGAATGTTAACAGTTTTTTTTTAAAAAGCTTACAATTTAGTATAGGAGAAGAATACCACATGGACACATTAACGATTACAGTGTGATGATACAAAATAAATTCTAAGGCTATATGACAAATAATACAGCTGAGGCCTGTACAGAAAGCTGTGTAGATGATAAAAGGAAATACTACTTTTTTTCTGGGAGTATTGGGAAAGTCTTTATCTAGAGGGAGTGATATTTACACTGTGCTCTGCAAAGTTTTCATGGGTAGAAAATTGCAAATAAATAAATAAAAATCTGGAGGGAGATGCTAGCATTACAGTTCACAGTTTTCCAAGAAAAAAATTCAAATACTGCATCACTTGCCAACATCCTGTGGCTGGGAAGTAACCAAGCTGGCATTGGAACCAGGCTTTTGCTTCCTAGTTGATGTTCTTCTCTTGCAATGCTTTTTACAAAGCTGGATTTAATAAATTCTGTCTGCTACAATACAACAGTTCTTTGGGCTCTCTCATGCAGACTTTCCTCTGCTCTCTTTTAGTATTCCAAGATGTACACGTGATGTTATTTGTTGGGTTTGGCTTCCTGATGACCTTTCTGAAGAAATACGGCTTCAGCAGTGTGGGTATCAACTTATTGGTGGCAGCTCTGGGCCTCCAATGGGCCATTGTGTCAAAGGGGCTCCTGCACAGCCGTGGAGAGAAATTTCTGACTGGAATCGAAAAGTGAGTATCTTGGGGCTGGAGCAGTGGCTTAGTGGTTGGAGTGCTTGCATGGCATGCGTAAGGACCCAGGTTCAAACCCCAGCACCACATACACAACAAAACGTCAGAGCAAAAAAGACCAGATGAAAAAAATTAATAAAACTGCTCATCACTTCCTCTATCTCATTCTCTCTCTGTAAAAAGGAAAAGTGAGTATCTTTGCTGTGGTTCAAATGTTCCCTCCCTGCCCCCAATTCATATGATGATGCCTTTATCCCTAAAGTGATGTCACTGGGAGCTAGGTCTATGGGAGGTAATTAGGTCAGGAGAGTAGAACTCCCATTAAGGTGTAGCACTTTTATAAAGAAAGCCCAAGAGAAACTCTTCTCCCTTCAACCATGTGAGGACACTAATGGAGGTACCACCTATGAACCAGAAAGCTAGCCTCACCCGACGTTCACACTGTCAGCGTCTTGATCTTGCTCTTCTAAACTTCCAGAATTATGAGAAATAAACTTCATTGCTTACAATCTACGCAAATTATAGTATAGTGTAGTATTTTTATAGTTATTTTGTTCTTACAACCAGAGCAGAAGATAATCTTTCACCCTTTCTGTTTTCAGATCAGTTGGTTCTCTGCTTAGTCTGTTGTCATTGTCACCCGGGCTCTGAATTATTTGGAAAATTGTCTCCTTAGATAACAGAAGGTTATTGAAATCTGAGAGTCCAAATCAATGCCGTGCTCTACTGAGCTGGATTATCCATCCTTGTATGTAACTTCTCTGGTTTAACCTTATGGGTATGAGAAATACCCATGCACAAAAATAATTGTTCCTTCCATCTCAGCTTATGGGTATAAAAAATACCCCATTAGTCTGTTTTTGTTGTTGTTTTGTTTCTAAGAGAGAAAAAAAAAGCAGATTTTTTTCACATTTTTTTGTTGTTGTTTTTCCTCCATTCACTTGTGTATGTGGTGCTGGGGACTGAACCCAGGTCCTCCTGCATGCCAGGCAAGTGCTCTACCACGGAGCCACCACCCCAACACATGCCACCCCCCTTTTTTTAAGATTGTTCTAAAACGGAATCATATATTCTTTTTGTGGGACTATAAAAAATTACTCTAGGAAATAATTCTTTTCAGAATTATAAAGTAAAACCCTAAATAAGAAAAAGGACAAGGTGATCTCAACAAAGAAAAGGGAGCAGCGGAAGAATATATGGCAAAGGGAAGAAAGGGGAAGGAAAGAAGCGGGGCGGGCAGAGTGGGCCACGAGGAATGCAGGCTGAGGCCAGCAGGAAAAGGGGATAGGGCTTGCACCCTGCAAAAGTGGCACTATGGTCCCGCCTTAGGACTCAGCCTTATTTTGTGTATGTTACTCATCAGTTTGTTCTTTCCCCTCAGCATGATAAATGCAGACTTCAGTACAGCCACGGTTCTGATTTCTTTTGGAGCTGTCCTTGGAAAAACGAGTCCCATCCAAATGCTGATCATGACAATTCTGGAAATTGCTACCTTTGTTGGCAATGAATATCTAGTTGGTGAGATATTTCAGGTAAGAGCTAAAGAGTTTATAGATTTCTAGCTCTGGCCAACAGCTCTGGCTACCATACTTTATGCAGGGCACACCTTGAGTACAGCAATACCACAGCAGTGACAACAGCCATGGCTTAATGGGTGCCTATGGTAACACAAGAGTTTCATATATGCCATCTCGACTCATCTTCACAACAACACTGTAAGGGACCTATAATTGTTGTGACCATTTATGCACAATAAAACTGATGACCACAGATGCTAAATGACTTGCCTGAGTCTAGATTTAAAGCCACCTCTTTCTAACTCCCTGACTCTTTTTAATTACACTGCATTCCTTATCAATCATTAACTTCTATCCATAGTTCAACTTCTAGAGGAATTGCCCTATAAAATACCTTTTACTGGCTGTTGTTAAGGTCTGGGACCAATTTCTTCCCTCTGTTAAAGTTTCATTCACTCCCCCAAGGATTAGAAACAGGGTGTTCCAGGGCACTCTCAGTATTTTGGTATTTTGTGTATCTTCTACTGAACATTTAATGCAATTGCAAATATTTAAACTTTCCAGGTATCTGGTGATTCAGTGAGAAGGAAAATAGTTAAGGTGCCTGTCTTTACGGAGCTTACATTATAAAGGGGGAGACAAAAATCAAACAAATAATCACACATCCATACCACCCACCTATAGACACAAGAAAGAAGTGATGGGGGTCAGGGGGAATGAGAAAGGGTACTCAATTGAAATTACAGAATCAGGGAGGGCCTCTTTGAGAAAGTCACAGTTAAGCTGGACCTGAAGGGTATGTGGAGTTTCTCAAGTAACTAACAGGGAGAAACGCACTTTAAGACAAAGTAACAGCAAGTACAGAGGCCTGGACTGGTATTGAAGAACCAAAGGGAAACCTCTAGTTGAAGCAAGGGGAAAGGTGTTGGCTGGTACAAATGAAGCCACAAAGTTAGGGAAGTCAAATTAACCAAAACTCTGTGGACATTTGATGGCTCCAGAAGGAGAAACAGCAGGTTCTTTCACCAACGTTATATGAGTTTCTGAAGACAGATACAGACATAAGTTATATCTGTATAGTCCAAGAATGATTAATTGCCACCTCCCACTCTCCTGAAACCCTGAGATGAAGCTCAGCCAGGTTTCCCCAGTGGGAGAGAACTGAGTGCTGCTGGGACCTTGAAGGGGGCCCGAAAGATCAGAGGTGCTATGATGACGCACGGACTCATTGCAGCCCAGTGTGGCTCTTCAACGCAACTGGATGCGGTGATGTCTAGTCAAAGAGGGGCACAACCAGGAGATTCTTTTAACTCCAACTTGAAAATCTTAAATTTGTATCTTTCTCCTGTCTGAATAAGTGCAGAGCAACAGGGAAGGCATTGAACTCTGCTTCCTGCTAGAGAAAGGAAGTGTAGAAAACCAGGTCACATTCACAGCGTGTCTCAGGAGGGAAATAAAATGAGTCTCTTCAAATCAGTCCATCTCTCTCTTTATCTCCACCCCATTTATTTACTTATTTATTATCATATAGCCAGGGAAAGAGTTCTTTAGTTGACATTTCTCTGCAATGAGCTCAGTTTCACCTCTATTTATGTGCATGCCATTTTATCCCCTCAGGCCTCTGATGTTGGGGCATCGATGACGATCCACGCCTTTGGGGCCTACTTTGGCTTGGCTGTATCAGGCATCTTATATCGATCTGGCCTGAGAAAAGGGCATAAGAACGAAGAGTCTGTGTACCACTCGGACTTGTTTGCAATGATTGGTGAGTGGGGACGAACTGGGCTGATTCTCACCTCTTTGGTCAAGCATGAAGGAAAGTTCCTTCAGCGTAGGTGTGAAGATGCTTGAAAAGGAACCTCCTTGTGCTGGCTCAAAGCTCCTTCCTCTTCCTAACTCTAGAATATTAAACCTCAAATTAGAAACCATGTCAGTGGCCTGAGAAAATTGCCTGCTTCACACAGTGTTTCCCGTTCAGAGCTAATGTCCCTTTCTTATGATCTGCAGGGACTCTTTTTCTGTGGATATTTTGGCCCAGCTTTAATTCAGCCTTTGCAGAACCTGGAGTTGAACAGAACAGGGCCATCGTCAACACTTACTTCTCCCTTGCCGCCTGCGTGCTCACAGCCTATGCCTTATCCAGCCTTACTACGCACCGAGGCAAGCTCAATATGGTGAGTGCCCCGTTAACAGTGCAAATTTCACTTAGTGACGCTGTTTGCTCCAATAAGTTGGTCATTCCTGCCTCACTGCTGAGCTACCAAGACAAATCCCAAAACTGCAGATGTGGGGGAATATTTTGAAAACAATAATAATATTCTTTCATCCATTCATCAAATGTGTACTCTGACAAATGAGAGTGTTCTCAAGGGATTTTCAGTCTAGTAGGAAACGGATTCATCTAAAAATCGAAGGTGAAAGATATGCTTCTTTAGTAATCGGCCTAACTGCTCCAAGTTCTTGGATAATCTTCCCTAAACACAAGACCTGTTAAAAGTAGAAAAAAGAGAATAAGCTGGTATATGTTGATTTCATTTTCCCAACTGTGAATATTCCTCTCAAAGAAATAATAACTAAATGCATTGTGAGATTCTGAACAGGATTCAGGAAAAGAAAAAGGAACTTGATGAGAATAATAGCAAAATTCAAATAGGATCTTTAGTAATGTTAACTTAGTGCTAATTTTATTTTTCTATAGTTATGTAAGATATTAACACTGGGAGAAATGCATGAAGTATAAATAGTGGTATATACCACACACACAAAATACTGTGTGGGTATTTTTGCAATTTTTAATGTGTCTAGAATTAGCTCAAAATAACATATTTTTTAAATGAACCTCAGCTGGGGTCAAAAGTAGAAAAATTCTACAACAATCCTTCCTGGGCATAATGGCACATGCCAGTAATCCCAACAACTTGGGAGGCTGAGACAGGAGGATCACAAATTTGAGGCTAGCCTTAGCAGTTTAGCAAGGTCCTAAGTGACTTAGACCCTGTCTCAAAATTAAAAAAAAAAAAAAAAGAAAAATTAATTAATTTTTAAAAATTAGGAAAGAAAGAAAAAGGGCTTGGGATGATATGGCTCAGTGGTTAAGCACCACTTGGTTCAATCCCTAGTACCAAACAAACAAATAAATAAATGTATTGATAACCTCTCTTCCTCAGGCAAACTGGAAGAATTCTAATAAAGAGAAATTGATTTCTCTCTCTGCATCCCTAAAGGTTCTCATTACAGAACCACTTGCAGAAGCTCTTGTCTTTCCTGTGTAATGTGTAATTTAATGTTTCTACATTTCCTCTTTGAATATTGGCACAGTGCACACATTGTCCTCTTTCCCACTAAGATTAACATAGGTTTTCCAAAGTCTGCATAAATAGGTGAAACATTGCTACAGTATCTGTTCTATCTATCCATCCCCCACTACAAATCCTTCTGCTTTTCTTATATCTCTCGCACCACTGGTGCCTTCCACCACCAATGGACCCTGGACAGATATCAAATGTTAAATGCTTGAAACAAAACTCTGTGATTACAAACAAAACTCTTTTTTTTTTTTGCATGAATCACGTTATGGTTTTGTCTGAATCTTTTACACATAAGATTCTCTCAATATATTTTTTTATCCATAACCCTTTCAGCTGAAGGCTGCACCTGGGAGCCCACGAACTCCACATTTCTCCAGTCCTGCTCCCTCCCTCCTTCCGCTTGCCTCACTTAGGATTCTGCCTCCACACAGGTGCACATCCAGAACGCTACCCTCGCAGGAGGGGTTGCTGTGGGCACCTGTGCAGACATGAACATTGGCCCCTTTGTGGCTATGATCATTGGGAGCACTGCAGGAGTTGTTGCTGTGCTTGGATACAAGTTCCTGACTGTAAGTACAGCGGACCTCCCAAGTCAAACCTTGCCCCTGCACCAGTATCCGCTCCCATCCCACCCCAGGAAACAGACACCAAGTCTCCTTTCATGAGCACATTGGCTTGCTTGGAGACAGCACTCACATTTCAGGTGTCCAGTGGTTCTACTCTTCTCTGACTTCTGTGCAGTAGCTGGAGAAAGTCTGCTATGAGTTACTTGTAATTAATTTACTGTGAATTTAAGGTCAGGTGCTTGTGTGTTACTTTCCTCCAGGGAAGTTCCACTGAAGGCTTTGTTGTTGGTGTTTATTTTGTTTAACTAAGGACTCTGTCCTCTTTTAGGGGATTTGGGATATCATCAGAAGGTGAGAAGGAGTAGGACCTGGAATAACAGCCTTCCAACCCATCCACTAAAGATGGAAATGGTAGTTTTGCCAAGAGTATATTCAAATTATTTGAATTTGGTGAATTTCAAATATGGACAGAGAACCAAGCTCTAGATGAAGTATCTTCTTCTGAGGTGGAGAAGGAAATGGGAGCGATGTAGGACAGAGAATACAAAGTAAAAAATATGTAGGATAAACAACTCTAGAAATCTAATGCACAATGTGAAGGATAAAGGTTTTAAAATGTACTGTATGTGAGTCCGGTGTGATGGCGCATGCATGTAATCCCAGCAGCTTGGAAGGCTAAGGCAGGAGGATCATGAGTTCAAAGCCATACTCAGCAACTCCATGAGGCCCTAAGCAACTGAGTGAGATCCTGTCTCAAAATTTAAAAACAAAAAAGGGGGGGCCTGGGGATGTGGCTCAGTGTTTAAGTGCCCCTGAGTTCAATCCCCAGTACCCCCTCAAAGTGCTGCACATGGAATTCATGGTACACGACTGGTGTTTAACTCTCACACCATAATAAAAGATGATAAGTACGGAGATGTCAATTTTCTTAACTATAGTAACCTTTTCTACTGTTTGAATGTATTTCATGACATCATGCTGTGTGTCTTAAAGATGCACAATAAAACTTAATTCATAAAATCTTTCTTCTACATTGTTATTTCATACATAACATATCTAACAATATAATAATAAGACTTTCTCTCTTACAATCCTAGCCATTTTTTGCTACTAAACTGAGGATCCACGATACGTGTGGGGTTCATAACCTGCACGGCTTACCTGGTGTGATAGGAGGCCTCGCAAGCATCGCAGCCATATTCATGGGACTGTCTAACAAGTGAGTAAAAGATTGGCTTGCCCTTCCCTGGGACTATCTTGTTTTCTCTCATTCTTTGAGATATTTTGTGATGGGGTTTTGGGGAGGTTTTGTTTGGTTTGATTTGGTTTGGTTTGAATTGGGTTTTTTGTTTTATTTTATTGGAGTTGTTTTTGTTTGTTTGTTGGCATTTTAGCATTTCAGGCCAAATTTTTTAAGTATTGTCTTTGCTGGGGTCAAAGAGACACAACTCAAAGAATAAAATTATATTGGAAGATGCAACTTAACTAACAAATTATTAATTTTAATTAATGACGTTAATTTAAATTTCTCTATTGGATACAACTCTCTTTGGGCAGATAAGGCAATTTGTTAATCACAATGAGATCACAGTAGGCTTACTCTTTTTCTTGGTCCCCCCAAAATGAAGTAGGGGGCATACAGGGTGAGCTGAAACAGTCACTTCCAGAAATCCACGTAATGAAGAATGAATTAGCCTGCTGTAGAAAGTAGCCAAATCTAAGGAATCGAGAAGTCTCACCTATGGCCCTAACACTGCTACTAACCAGTTATGTGACCTTTGACCTATGGCCCTAACACTGCTACTAACCAGTTATGTGACCTTTGACCTATGGCCCTAACACTGCTACTAACCAGTTATGTGACCTTTGACCTATGGCCCTAACACTGCTACTAACCAATTACGTGACCTTTGACATGTTGCTCAACCTCTCTGGTTCCACATTTCCTCCTCTGTGAAATATGAACACTGGACTGTTTGTTCTCTAAAATTCCTTCTAGCTCTAAAAGACATAGATTCTTCCCAAAGGGGGCATAAATGTTTTTTTAAATGGCCACAGGGGAAAATAGCAATCATTCAAGTTCAGGAGAGTGGAAGTGATATCAAAGGCTATCAGTTTTTATTTTCAGGCAACAAGATTGGAACATATCAAATTGAGAGTAAGTAGAGAAACCAAATGCTCGGTTTTAACAGCCGGTTGAAACATGAAGAAAAAGAGAATGTGTGTCTAGAAATGTCTTAAGGTAACCATTGGCTAGAGTTGAATAATTTGAAAAGAAAAATCTGTAGCAAATTAAAATTTAACACTGTTGAGACTAGTAATAATAATTTTTTAAAAACTCATTTAATCATATTTTTTACTGAGTAGGAAAGTTGTTTCCAAATTCACACATAGTGTTGAACCTTTCCATTTATATGTTCTTTTTTAAACCCTTTTGCAAATTTGGAAGGAAACCCAAGAAACATCCACTCTTTGGTTTCAGTTCTCTCCAAGACCTAACAAACTATGGAGACTAAACACAAAAATATCCTTCTTGCAAATCAAGCATGATAAAAGCATGTGCCAATGAGCTCAGCCTCCAAGTATTCTAATGTGTACACACTGTGTAAAAACACTGAGGTGCCTCATGATTGGGAATTCTTAAGCATCATGCCCAGACCAGTAACACAGATGTAATAAAACAAGTCTATCCTGCTCCTGAGAGCTGGGCCTCCCTGGGTGGCCAAGCACGGGGTTAGTCTCATGGTTAAGGGTCTAGACCTTTGCTATAAACGTTTGGTAATATTTTCACAGTTTATTCATGGAGGAGGGTGGGCAATGGCAAAGGAACTGAGGACAGCAAGTCCTGAAGGCTCATGTACCTGGCTAAGATTCACACCTGTCTCACATAAAACTAAAGAACTTTCTAAGAGACAAGACACATGCATGTGTCCATTTGGAATATTAAAATTCAAATCAGGTTTTGGTGCACACAGAACAAAGGGAAATTAATATTCTTAAGGGACATTTTTGCAAATGATGGTAGCCTGACTCTAGCAATGCTATTAATTTTGTTTGACTCAGTGTTTTTCCATGCGTATTTGATAAGAGAATTAATTTTCATCAAAAATATCTTTTAACTCTGTAAATTATCTTAGCAAATTCCTGTAAAATTAGCATACAATTTAGAAAGAAGAAAATCAAATAAATAATCATGTATTAAATATTTAACCACACAAGTGATCAGAGCAATGCAAATTAAAACAAGTTACCAGTTATTCATAAAACAAGCTGGTAAAGAATAAATGAATAATAATATTGAACAGAGATCAAAGAAGAGAAATGGGGATATAAACTCTACAATTACCTGTTTGGAAAAGCCCAAAAGGAATATATAGAACCTACTGGTAATAGCATTTTTAAATAGGTTTTATTTCAGGGAAATAATTGGTCAAGTTTGAAAGCATATTCAGAGGAAACTGTATTTTTAGAAATATGGTACAGTGGAAGGAACCTTGATATCAACCTATAGAACGATAATCATAGGACATTTATGTAGTAATATGCTGTAGCAATTCAAATTATAGTTCAGATCTACATTTACTGACATGAAAAGATACTTCAGACATGTAATGGGAAAATCAGTGACATATTTGGCTGTATTTTTACAAAAAAAAATTTGTATTTTCATAGGGCTTAAGGATTATTAAACATTTTCCCTTCTTTTTATTTTTGGTTTCTAATATTTAGAGCGATATCTTGTTATGCATACAATTTTTTATATAATAGAGAAATCTTAAACCATTCAAATAAAGACAAAAAAAGAAATCTGAGTTTAGTTTAGTCTTTCCCTTGGATCAGGAAGCTGAAACACCAATAAGCTCTCATTTTCCGGTTGTTTGTTTTCCTGCAATCACTCGTTTTATCTTTCTACACCTCTGTTAATTGCCTTCTGTGAGAGAGGCACTATGCCCAGGAAACGCCCACATTCCTAGCCCATTCATCACTCACATAATACTGAGAGCATTTCAATCACCTTTTACCACATTCTTTTGTTCCCAAAATTATTAGATTTTTTTTTTTTTACTTATTTCATTTTAAGGTAACTACTTCTAAGATCACAGACATTTAATTAAATGTTTTCAATGAGTTCTTTCTACCACATATGCTAAAATTAGTTTTTTCGTCCTTTTTGATAAACTTTCTAATTTTGCTGTAATTGTTTCTTTAGAGTGTGATAATAAATAATAGCCCTTTTTATACATTAATCGCTCTTTAGAAGAGAAGCTGACACAGAGCTAGTATTAATAAATATTTATTGATTGAATCAAATTGGGGATCAATTTTTGAAAGTGCTAAATCCTTTCTAGGGAAGGTCTTCTTTTCATTCCTGAAGAACCACCGAAAGATGGTTCTTGATTTTATCTAAGAATTTTCTACCACTACTCAAGAGTTTAAAAGAAATTAAAACTATGAAAGAAAAAACACTGTAACAAAGTCTATACTTTAGCTAGTGTGTAATGCTGGACTCTTTCCTGAAGATGGCAGACTTCCGTGCTTTCAGTAAGTGAGATTCCCTTGGCTGGTGTCCAGGAAAAACAAAATTCTATTGTTTGGTGTTTTAGGTCTACCATAGCCATGCAGGCAGCTGCCCTGGGTTCTTCCATTGGAACTGCTGTTGTCGGAGGTCTTCTTACAGGTCAGCAGAAAAGTTAACACTTCCCTTTAACCTATGCTCTCAGCATAATAGCTGATTAATAAGCAAGTCAAACGGTAAATTCAGAAATATTCTAAGCTTGTGGCCATAAAGGAATTATGTCAGCTTAAGGGGTGATTTTATAACACTGTTTTAATTACTCTTTCCTATTCAACATCATAATATGACTTGTTTTCCCTATACCTTCACAGGTTTATTTCTGAAGATACCTATCTGGGAACAGCCATTTGACGAGAATTGCTACGATGATTCTGTTTATTGGGAGGTACCGTACGGAATCCTAAACAAGCATGTAGCTGGGCACCATGCTGCACACCTGTGATTCCAGTGCCTTGGGAGACTGAGGCAGGAGGACTGCAAATTCAAAGCCAGCCTCAACAATTTACCAAGACCCTCAGCAACTTAGTGAGACCCTGTCTCAAAATAAAAAGAACTGGGGTTAAAGCTCAATAATAAAGTGCCCCTGGGTTCAATTCAAAAAATTAAAGAATAAATAAGAATGTAAAAGATAACTCCACTAGTAAAAGTCTTGCTCATCTTAAGTCCACATATCTGTATGGCATGTGTATGATGAAAATGTATTCTATCCCCATTTAGAGATAAATAGAGGCAGATAAAATCCGATCTTATAGTATCTTCCAAAGCAGAAACTAGAAAAAGAAAAAAACAGAAATTAGTTGACCAATGTCCTTTCACTCCTGTGATAAAAATTAAAAAGAGCTACTTTATAAAAAGAAATGACCCAGGCTCACTGGCACACACCTGTAATCCCAGCAGCTTGGGAGGCTGAAACAGGAGGATCACATGTTCAAAGCCAGCCTCAGCAACTTAGCAAGGCCCTAAGGAATTTAGCGAAACCCTGTCCCAAAATAAAAATTAAAAAGGGCTGGGACTGTGGCTCAGGAGTGAAGGGCCACTGGGTTTAATTCCTGATACCAAAGGAAGAAAAAAGAAAAACAAGTCCTGAGTAATAGGGTGAGATATCATCCCAAATATAAAAGTAGACAGAAACAAAGGGAATGTGTAAGGTTGAAGACTTTGAGTAAGTACACATCGATATGTCCTATAATCCCGGCTTCTTTCCATCCTCCTCTTTCTACCTCTATTCTCCATTGACATTTTGTTCCAGTTTTTACTGCAAATCTCAAGTGGGATAGATGCTTTGGGGTTTTCAGCAGGACTTCCAGGGAGAAGAGGCTTGGGAAAGAGGGAGTAATCAAGATGGATGAGATAAATAGTTTTACTCTTTAATTTTTTTCCTCATTTTGAACTTATTCCCAGTTTTTTCTGAGCTTAGGAAATAATTAAGATAAACCTCTGTTTCAATACTAACTTCTGCCATTCCCAGCGAAAGAAACTACTAAGTGCTCCAATGTTGCTTTCTTTGAAGGTCCCTACAAGGAGAGAACATGAAAGCCTCTTCCAGGACCACAACCTGCTGGAACCAGAAGTCTAAATGCCATTGCTGCACTCCAGCTTCCTTTCCCATTACATACAGTTAAAGCTAAAGAAAGAAAAATGCAGTAACCAAAGACAGCATGGACCAGAGTGGATCGATGCTAAACCCTGAATTACCAGTGTAAAAATGCCTTTGTATCTGGTGCTGTCCCTTGACATTCGAATGATTGCTTAGTTGAAGGGATGTGGCTCATAAAATAGATGGTCAATGGATTCTATCCAGTACTCTGATAATGCTTTTGCCAGTGAATGGATAGAGTGACATTGATGCATATTCTTGAATTTTTCACAAAGAAGTAGGCTATGTAAAAATCAACACTTCCTAATCATGTCAGTTCTCTTAATGCAAGTACGATTTTTCCAATCCCTAATTTTTCCAATCCCTGTGATTATAAAATGGAAACCAATGAAACAACAATATATACAAGAAATTTATATAAGAAAAACTCAAGAAATGCTTGTATAAAGCTGTAATATTATTGTTTGGGGTAGTACTTTTTACTTTAATAGGACACGTTAGTAACGTTGCATCTTTACTTGAATATTCTTATTCTTAATTCCTTTTGAATGTTTAGTATTTGTAATAAGAATTCAAATGCTGTCTAATCAAAGCCATTTTGTATTAAATTTCAAAGAATTAGTTATCATAAAATAAAACATTTGTTTTCGGATCTCCTGTTTTGTTGGTTGAAATTCATTTTAGTAACATGCACAAGCACACATAAACATATCCTCCTCATTTTTCACGCATACTTGATTAAAACTCATTGGTTATGTATTTAAAAATCAAACAATTGTCTTATAGGATAAGTTTTAAAGAATTGAGTTTTAGGTCTTGGGATATGGCTCAGTGGTGGTACACTTGCCTCATATGTGTGAGGCATAGGTTTGATTCCCAGCAATGAAAAAGAAAAGAAAAGGAAGGAAAAAGGAATGCTGGTTTTAGGAAAATCAAATAACTTTTTTTTTCTGTCTGGAAGTTGTTAAGATGTTTCTTCTATCCCCAAAGTCCTGGAATTTTGCCAGTTGAGTGTAGGTACCAAAAAGGAAATGAGTTGCACCATAATTAACAACTTTAGTTTCTGAATACTAGGTCTTCAAATTATGCTACAACTAGAGTATATTACTTAGTAGTTTATTCCAGGTAAAATATCATATTTACTTATAGGTCCTAAATATTGTACTGGCTATTTAGGTGACTTCTTTCACCAGGACCTTCTTCAAACAGCTCTTCCAAGAGTACTCACTTACAAATAACTCTGCTGTCCCTTCCCTTGCTGCTCATCACAAAACATTTTCGTTACTAAGGTGTTTGAGACTGCCTAAGCCCCTGCTATCATAAGACAAATCTCTGAGGGTCTTGGCTCTACTGAGGTCTAGAGGAAAGGCTAGCATTTTGATTTACTCAGGAACTTCATTGTGATGACCAGCAGGCTATGACTTGTGAACACTCTGATCTGCCTCCCTGCAATGCAGTTCTTATAAACAGTAAAGGCTTGGTTTTAAAATTTTGAGTTAGTATATTTTTTTAACAATAGTATATTAATTTTTTATCTATCTTGCCTGGAATTTAGTGAATCACTTTAACCTGAAAACTTGACTCTTTCGTTCAGATAAATTCTCTTTTACTATTTAATAAAATCCCTCTCCCCTATCTATTCATTTTTGTTCTTCTAACACCCATGTCAGTCACATGGAAAGTCTGCTGGGTCTGTTATACAAATCTATTATCTTTCCCATCTTCATTTCATTGGTTTACTTCATTCACTCCTTTATTTCATTTTTGTTTGTTTATTTGAAAATTGTTGTCCATCTGTATAGATCCAACCAAGTTTTGTGTGTATGTGCACAAGTGAGTATTGTGCTATGCTTGAGCCTCCTTGATTTATTTTATCATTTTGACTATTGGAAAGGGTTTATTTCTGTTCAAGTTCAAAATCTAATCCTGCTCTTAAATAATGTTATTCATTCTTCATCTCTTCCCTACAAAAAATTAAGATGTCAAATAACACTATTTTGTTGGATTGGTTTGATTAAAAATCTCAAGTTTACCTACATGATCAATTTCAGGAAACTTTTGTTATTCTTTGTTCTTGTCTAAATCTGGAAGATTGATCCATAATTGTTAACTGCAATTTCAGAAAGTTTTGTGAAAGCTAAGATAGCTCCAGGCTTATCGAGGCTCTGTTCCCATAATCTTTATTCTGTTCATTTCACAGGATAAGGGACCTCTATTGATGGAGTCATGGGGAGTCTCCATTCCCTCTGCTTTGTTAGAAATTGTTTTTGCTTTAAACATGGTTTTACTGGTCTGTTGATTCTCTTCACTGAGTGTTGGAACCCTGTTAAGTAGGTTGTCCACTTCTTTCCTATTCACTGGAAATTAAGTTCCAGCTGCTGAAGTATGTTGGGTGACAACAGACTTGAAAATACAAACTGTGCATGGTCGCTCACGCCTGTAATCTCGGGGTCTCAAGAGGCTGAGGCAGGAGGATCACCAAATTCAAGGCCAGTCTCAGCAATTAGCAAGACCCTAAGCAACTTAGGGAGATTCTGTCTGTCTCAAAATTAAAAAATAAATAAATAAATAAAAATAGGCTTGGAATGTGGCTCAGTGGTTAAGCACCCCTGGGTTCAATCCCTGATGCCAAAAAAGGGATGGAAGTGCTGGTGACAGCAGAGTAGTAAAGCACTCCTGGGTTCAATAGCTGGTACTAAATAAATAAATAACTCACTCAGAGATTTGCTGGGAGCAAAACTACACTTCCTCTGGATTGACACCACAAGAAAAATCTCTCTGTTTTCTAATTTTTCAGAAAGCAGACCTTGATTTTCTCCTAGAGTCATGGCTGGAAGGGATTTTCTGTTCCTTTTAAGACCTTCTTGGGGCTGGAATGGTGGCTCAGCGGTTACCACGCTTGCCTTGCATGCGCGAGTACATGGGTTCAAACCCCAGAACCACAATACACAATGAAGACCTGCTGCAGTTCATGGGGGACCAGGAATACCCACGGCCAACCCAGAAATACTCAGTGGAGAAGCTACATCACCATCTCATGGGATTCACAAATCTCTGTAAACCAATAATACTCAGATCTTTACCCCTTGGGTCCCTTCCAACAGCCTCCAAACTCCTTCAACACAAAAGAGAGAGGTTCTCGATCAACATTGTTTATTTATTTGTTTCCCAGAATCCATACAAATAGTCAACAGAATCCAAAATTTTACATCTTTCAGGCCTGGTTGCTACTTAGATCAGGAGAGATCCTATCGTTCAATTAGAATTGTGAGGTGAGATTAGAAAAGACACATTCAAGTTCCCAAATTCCCCACTTTAAAAAGGTATTAAGAATCCATGTATTCTATAACTTAGCAAAGTTGCTTATTGCATCCAACTGTGAAAAAATAAATTTATTAAGAGATGACACAGCTCATTTTTTCTTGAAAACCATCACATTTTGAATAAAGCAAGTGCTTCAGGGATACTTATACAGTGGACAAACTAATAAATGAGTGAAAAAAACATGAAATCATCCTCCAAAAAAAGTTTTTTGAGCTTTTTCTTCTCTGTTCCAGACTTTGTAAATACAAAAAAAAAAAAAAAAAAGGACTAATTTCGCCATCTTTCTCTAACTTTTTGTAATGTGGACCCTTTTGAAGACTACAGGCCAATTATTTTGCAAAACATCCCCAGTTTGTATTTGTCTTATGTTTCCTCTTTAGTGTCAGTTTATAAACTTACCAGCAGTGTTGCAAAGGTTAGTCTACATTGCTGAACTGCATCCTACCAATGGAGCACGATTTTTGAACTTGTTCTCCTATTGATGTTCCTCACTGAGATCACTGGTGAAGATGACATCTATTTCTGTGATGGAAGGACTGGACCTAAAATAAAATTGAGCTAAAATAAAATTAAGTTATAAGCCCCCTCCGTTTTTCCACAGTGCTGTGATGAAAAGCAAGATTATTTTGAGAAACAGCTGGCTGCGAAGGCCATTTTCCATTATCATGTCTGCTTCTGTGAAATATGCTTCCTGCCTCCTCCAAGACCCCTTACAAACTCTCTGTCATGTAGACTAGGAATTCTTGAATAAGACAGGACTGAAATAATGCTGGTGAGACTATAAATATTGTGTCAAGATGTGAATGAGGACTCAGACTTTGGATAGAAATTCCTCTGGGCCTACCTGTATAACCAATCTGAGTACTCTCATTTCCCAAGTGCTGCTTGGTACTTTCCAACTGGGCTATTTCCCACAACATTTCTTCAATTTGAAAGTTTTCTTTCTACTTTTTCAACTAATATTATTTTGTAGGGAAGTATTGTGACATGTTCTACATCCCTATGCCACTGTCTCATTCCTTCTCAATCTCAAAATGTATTCCTTTACTAATTTACATCACTACAGTCTCATGACTGTATTATGTAGATTTATTCAATTCTACATAATTCGATGTAAAAATTTTGTTGTGATTAGGAAATTGTCCCAGATTTGGCAATGCAAGCCTATTCCCGATGATTTCTCTGTCTTTATGACTTATGCTCCATCTTGTGCTTTTCCTGCTCTATTTCTGGCATCAGCCATTTCTTTAAGTCCTACTTTCTTTCAGGGGTATTTAGATGATGAGGCCTGCAAGCTAAATGTTATCATTCCCTCTCCATGGCCCTCTCCGCTGTTGTCAGAGACAGGGAATATAAATGTGTGTTAGAATATATACATTTGCATCTATTATTATTTCTTTATTGATACAAATATTTCTATATACTATGAGGGGTGTTATAAAACTGATTTTGAAAATGTGAATTTGTTCTAGTACGATTGACATATTAAGGAACATATTGATCATGACAGATTTCATGTGTACATATGCATGATTTTATTTGCAAAAAGTACAAAGTGAACCAGAAAATTACACCTAGTTGAACAAGACAGTACACAAAATATGCACATGCATGTGCATGCACACACACATACACACACCCCTAACCAACTCCATCACTTCATCTCATGAACTGAGCCATATCCATTTCATCTGCTGTCACAACTTTCTAATTACAAGAAACTCCTTCTACCACTTGCCAATAACTCCCAAGTAACACTCCTTCTGATGCCACTTCCAAAAGCAAACTTCAGTGCCATGTTTGGTAGAGTATTTATGCAGTTCTTACCCATTTAATATGTGCAAATTTTCCTGCCATTTTTATTAGGTTGCAATCGAGGGGGGTGTTCCCAATGAAATATTGGACTTCTGTGTTCCAACTCTATTTTCTCCTAAATTCTCTGATTTTCTTTTATGGGATGTTTCATGGCATGATAGCTTTTAGTAATGCCTATGTCTTGTTATAACAGAACTAACACCATTCAAAATTATAAATTCACACAAGTATGTATAATTTTAATCCAACATTCCAGAATTCATTCTAGTTTTCTATGTTGGAGCTCCCCTTCCCCATCACTAATAAATCTGACAGCTATTCCCCTTATTATTGTTACTTAATTGAACAAGCTCCTGTATATAAAGAATCTCCCATCACTACTGCTTTCCCATCCTCCATGCAGATGGCTTCCTCACCACCCACGAGCAGTCTCCTTCACCAAGGTTCCCCCTGCATGGGTGCTACTTCACACTGCACCAGCTGTGCCAGCCCACAGCCCCAGACCAATGCCTACCTTGTTTGCTCAATTTTTTGCCATATAACTGAATTGTTAATTAAAAAAGGAAATGGGAAGGGGAAAAAGAAGCAAAAAAGTAGCAATTTTTGGAAGAGGAATAAAACATAGGGACCTAACATCTTGGGATAACTCTATTTTCTGGATTTGCACTATGGAATCAGTTCTATTTTACTTTGAAAAATTCTTTCAATCATATAGAAGGGGTGAGGGACCACATGTATGTTGAAGAGAACAAATTACTAACCACCCTTCTCCCAAAATTCTAATGCAATATATACAAAATGGAACATGAAGCATCTGGAAAACCATGCTTCATAGGTTGCCGGTTCAATGTGTGCCAATTGTATAATCTGTTCTCCCTTTAATCCCTAGTTTGAAGCAGAAAGTGACTATTTAGTCCAAAATGAGTTTTACACACTTCAATAGCTATGTACAGAAAACAGGTGCCTCATACAGGTAAAATGCAGCCATGGAAGGAAGGAAGGTATGCGGGGTCCAGATCACAAGCAGTGACACACATAATCATGCAGCCATCACTGGACTTCACCAATGGCAGCAAGTCCTTTCAACATCTTCAAAAAGTCCTGGGTAAAAGGACCTTTCAGATACGATTATATAATCTTACATAATAAGTTGTTTAAATATCTTGTATGTGAAGTGAACACAATTGAGCAAAAAGGGTCTTCTCATCATTTCCTTAACCAATATGCAGAATAAGTTTTCTTATCCACTTTATCCAACTTATGAAATTAAACAAGTCTGTCTAGTCCTCTTGTGAAACACATCAGGATGCCAATGACAAGTTGAAAGCTCCCACATGATGCCGCCTAGTTTGAGAGATCATCAGTCTCCTGTGTTCACCATTACACATGTTATTGTGATCACATAATCCAAACAACTACATGTTACCAGTTCACTTAATACTAGTTTGAGTGATATACTTTTAGCAATCTGCCTTTCCAAAACATTTCATACACTGTTCACATGTTTTATTAGTTTACTTAAGGAAAATGGTACTGCTACATCAAATATATTAGAAAGTGAAAAGTTTAGGAGTCCCCAAGACCATCCTGGAGTTCAACAATTTGTTAGAAAGACTCACAGAATTCAGCAAATTCACTACATTAACAGGTTTAGTTAATTGCAGGGAAAAAAAAAAAAAAAGATCCAGATTAAAATCAGGCAAGGCAAGGAAAGAGGTACCCAGGGTAGGCTCCAAGAAAATTTCAGGCATGAGCTTCCAGTTGTCTGCTCTCCATGGTGTCAATCGGACAGGACTTACTTCTAATTGTAATGTGCATCACCACTCGTGGAGTGTCACCAAGTAGGGAAACTCAATTGGGCCTCTTTGGGGACTTGGTCAAGGAGACATGAATGACAGCCCATACAGCTAATCTTAGTCTTGAATCCCTCCAGAGGTTAAGCTGATACCACAAATACCATTGTTAACATAGGCTTTGCCTCCAGGTTAAAAAAAAATATATATACACTCTTATCAGGCAGAACATTCCAAGGGCTTAGAGGTTACCTCCCAGAGGCTGAGAACAAAGGGCAAACCTTAATTATATGTTTTCAGTTCACACAATATTTGTTTGAATAATGCATTTTAAGCAATTGGCCTAGATGGAGTCTTTCCAAAACACCCAATTCAAAGCTTTCTTGCATTTTTAAGCGTATTTAATGAAAGTGGAAATTTTTGTTAAATACATTAGAAAAACACCAAAAAAGAAAAGAAAGAAAGAGAAAGAAAGAAAGAAAGAAAGAAAGAAAGAAAGAAAGAAAGAAAGAAGTTGCGTTTACATTAGGTATAAGCAAGACAGGAAGAGACTGAAGAGCAAACATACAAACCCGAATCTTTATTCATACCGTCCAGTTGCTTTCTTTTAAGAACCTAGAACAGAACCTTAAAGCCAATTCACATTTTATGTAGTTTAATGCCAGGAAGAAGGTAGTAAATTTCAAATTTATGCCAGGAAGAAGATAGCAAATTTCAAGTTTATGCCAGGAATAATGTAGTAAATTTCAGTCAGTAGACTCAAAGGAACACACTTTGTTTAACAACACAAGGCTGGTGAATAAATGCATACGTGTGGACCTTTATTCCCTAAATCATTTTTATTGATTTTAAAGAGATTTAACAATGTTGAATTTTACCTGACCCCTTGTGAAAATAGTGAGGGATAAAAGGATTCACCTAACCCTTTATGTTCCAGAAAATGGGTTGCAGAAAAAAACATTCTTTCTACACAATCTGAATTGAACTCATAGATGCCCCCTGGCTTACCTGTGACAAGGCCAGCAACAGGCCCTTCAAATTCTTTGCCTCATAAATGATTAGCTGAGCTACTTGTCTCCACTGATTAATCTTAACCATACTACTTAAACCTCTTTCTTTGCCTCAGGCCTCTGCACTTTGACCCACCTTCAGCCTGAGTCAGCAAAACCTCTCCTGAAAACAGACTGGTCCCATGGCAAAATATTCTTGGATCTATTATCCAATCATGCCAATCTCCATTCTACAGATCAAGCTCTTTCTAACCTGTTTACTTTTCTCTGTACTCTTAAGATAAAATAAATATATACAGGAGTCCAATTTATTGATCAAGTTGCCTTCTTTGTGAATAACAAGGTGCATACTTTTATATTTACAAATTAATGAAAAATCCAAATCATAATTATATTTGAATTTTGAGAAACAGTCTTAGGAATTGTACAAATAAGAAAAAAGAATAATGGTACGGGTGTAAATTCAGGCGGAGATGTTTATAGGGATTTGTTGCTCTCCGGTCAATTTCACCTGCACCGCCATAATGAGGGCGGGCATGGGAAGTGACAGCTGGCAGGGGAAACGGGCATGCAGGGAGAATGGCACAAAGGGGAAATGGTGCTGGACCTTCACCAGGCAGCTGATTTTATTGGTTAAGTGGGAGGAGTTGATGGGGTTGGTCTTTCAGAGATTGGCAGGTGGATCCATCAAACCATTGGAGGTTGTCTGCCAGCATCTTGTTTGGCTGTTTTTTTTGAGGGCAAGCTGCCCTTTGCCCTGCCCCTTAGCCAGCTGGCATGTACTCCATGTCTTGACTGAAGACATGCCCCCAGCCAGGCACCATGATGTCTGACCATGTGGGCTAGCTAAAGCCATGCCCTCAGCCAGCCTAACAGGAATATTTATTATTCTGCTTTCCTATGGATGGTCCGCTGGGTCAGTAGTAGAGTGCTTGCCTAGCATTCTCAAGGCCATGGATTTGATCTACCATAAAAAAGTATGGGGGAGGCCTCAGGTCATACATACCTGTAATCCAAGCAACTCAGCAACTTTAGAGTGTGAAGTAAGAGGATCTCAAGTTCAAAGCCAGTTTCAGATAGTCAGCAAGGCCCTAACCAACTTAGACCATTTCTCAAAATAAATAAAAAGTGCTGTGTATGTGGATCAGTGGTAAAGTGCCTCTGGGTTCAATCCCGAGTATATAAGCACAACAAAAGGTAAAGATGATCTGTAGAAGTTGTCACAGGAAAGCAGGAAGCTGAAAATCCAAACCTGGGTTCTTGTGTTCCCACGAAAGAAGATTTAACTTCAGACACAAAAAGTCATGCAAGAGAATTTTATTGTAAGTGAGAGAGAGGTGAAAGTAAAGTAAATGCAGAGTAAAGCTCAAGCAGAGAGCACTCCCAAGAAAGAGAGTGGGCCATCTCTGAGCAGAGAACGACAAAGGACACAGTGCTATCTCCAAATTTATTGCTGTTTTATGATTGATTTGAAAATTGGGGTCCTCCTTCAGCAACTTTCACCAATCAGGTATTCAACTCCTCCTTCACATCCTGCAGTGGAGTTTTTGACCTTAGGTGATCCTCTCTGGAACTGCCCTGGTGGCCGTCCTATTTAGGAGGGGGGCTTCATCTACAAGTCAATCTTATGTTAATGTGGGCATTGGTGTTAATAGTGGTCAAAAGTTACCTCAGTGCCCTTGCCTGCTTGCCTTCACTACTAAGAAATACTTCTGAGCTAGTAAGAGATACCTGGCACTAGTAGCCTTTAGGTTCATCTCAACTTTTATGGGCCCTGTGAAGAGACAGTCCTGCAGATCCTTTGTTCTTGAGGCATTCCCCCTCCCCTCTTGTCTTTGTTTACCCTCAACACTTGTGTACTAATTTTTTTCCATAGCTCACCTGCCTTGACAGTAGCTTACAGCAAACTTAAAGACTAAACCTGTGGCCTTGTCAAGCATTTCACTGCTCATTGCTAGCTACTACCTAACAAAAGTGATACAGTAAGTAAAACAATAAGAGTACTGGCTTATATAGTCTTGTGTGTTTTTAAAGAGGGAAATATACAGATTAATAATAGCACATTTTATTAAAAGTTAACTATTTGCATAAAAATTTCTACCACAAGTCTAATAAAGTGAGTCAAATTGGGGGACTCAAATTGCTCCTTTTTTTAAATTGTAAGGTTGGTAATCTAATTGCCTCAAATCATTAAGATAGACGACTGACCGATGAATCATTATTTTCATATATTTATTTCAGCTTGATAAACAGGCCAGATGAATAATCCTGCATACTAGGCAGTAGAAAACTTAAGGAGCATTCCACAAGCAACCTAATAAAAGGCAGAACTTGAAATTAAATTCAGATTTGTTTGATGTCAAAGGTCACACTCTTTAAATTTATTGCATCTTAAGAGTACAGAGAAAAGTAAACAGATTAGAAAGAGGTGGATCTGCGCTATCAGACCCTCCTTAAACCCAGAAATTAATTACTGTGGTGTCATATATGGAGATTAAAGGAGAAGAATTTTTTATAATACTTCAAGATATTAAGTTTGCAAAAGGTAGTTGTATTTTTCAGCAAAAGACCAAACATTAAGGCAAACAGTTTGGATTTCTGTTTTATTTTACTTCAGCCTAATTTCTAAATTTGTTTTCACTTCATAGCTGTATACGATATGTAAGAAAGAAATATATACTATTTAAAATTTGCAAATAGTTAAACATAATAACATAATTTAAATGTAAAAAGAAGTTGCCCTTGAGATATGGCTATAAATATATTTATATCTATATATTTTATGTATTATTATGTAATCAGAATGGCATAATTAGTGTTCTTGCATTGTTTGAAAAACTGAAAAGGAAATTCAAACAGAACTTTTGAGACCAGTTTCACACACCCATTTATGAATGGGAAAAAAAAGTCAGTTAGAACAATTTCATATAATTGGTCAACTTTTCCCTGAAATTTTCAGTTTAGTGACTTATGTCCAGGCAGGTCTGTGACCTCCATTACTCTTTATCCGTTTGTGCTTAATTTTCCACAACCACCTGTTATAGTATGAATTGAATCCACCAAATTTTATGAGATAAAGTCTTTTCTTCCACTATCTTAGAATGTTACACTGTTTATATTTAGAGATAAGGCTTTAGACAGGTAATTAACAGTAATTGAAAGCTGGGATGAGCCCTATTTCAATAGAACTCCTGTTCATTTGTTTGTTTGTTTTTTGAGAGAGAGAGAGAGAGAGGGACAGAGAGAAAGATAGCCTTGCTCCAACACTTCATTGTGTACACAGTGCTGGGGTTTGAATCTGCCTCCTCACACATGCCCCTTAACCATGTCATTAAATATAAATGGTTTAAACATTTGAATTAAAAGATAGAGATTGTTGGATGAAATAAGAATTGCAAGACCAGGGCTGGAGTGGTGACTCAGTGGTTAAGGCGATTGCCTGGCATGCGGGAGTATGCAAGTTCAAACCCCAGCACCACGTACATGATTTAAAAAAAAAAAAAAAAGTTTAAATCTTGAAAAAAAAATCACAAGACCAAACTATGTGCTGCCTTCAAGAAATGCTTTCTTTCTTTTTTTTTTAAAGAAAGAGGGGACAGTGAAAGAGAAATAGAGAAGCAATTTTTATTTAGTTTTTCATGTGACTTTCATTCCTCAAACCCTTCGTTGTGTACTTGGTGCTTGGGTTTGAACTCACATACTTGCACATGCTAGGCAAGCGCATTACCGCCAAGCCATGGCTCCAGCCCCAAGAAATGCATTTTATATAAAGACAAAAATAGATTAAAAGTAAGAGTAAGGGAAAGATGTGCCATGATTAAATAATTATAAGAAAGTTGGAAAAGTTATACCAATAAGAGACAAAGGAGATGAAAAATAAAAGAACAGGAATATAAAAGGTAATTTCATAGTAATAAAATTATTTATATAGTATGATTCATTATAATCATAAATACTCCTATAATGATAAAACCTTAAAATAAATAAAGTAAATACGTACAGAACTGCAAAATGAAATAGATATTTCAGTTATGGTAAAATATTTTATTATCTTCTTTTTTTTTTTTTTGATACCAGGGACTGAACCCAGGGGTGCTTAACCACTGAGCCACATCCCCAATCCTTGTTTTCTTTATTTTTAAATTTTGAGACACGGTCTCACTAAGTTGCTCAGCGCCTTGCTGAATTGCTGAGGTTGGCTTTGAACTTGCAATCCTCCTGCCTTAGCCTCCGGAGCCACTGGGTTTACAAGTATGTACCACTGTGCTTGGCTCTCTCATAATTAATAAAAGACAAAAGGCCCTAATTATCTTACTCATATGTCAGGAAATAATGATGACTATAACCATCAATTGTCCTTAAGTATTCAGCAGTACAGTAATCAAGAAACATTTATGACCATATTTTTGGGTTGTTAGCTAAATCAAATTTTAGGTGCTATATTAAAGCCAGATGTGTAAATCAACAACATCTGGAAGCAGTAACACATAACAGAAATTAAAAGCTTTGGATGCATGCACACTAGAATTCTTTACTTACCAACTCTGTGATCTGGGGCACATTACTTAACTTTTCCAAGACTCAGTTTCCTCATTTGTAATGTTGGAATAATAATGCACAAATAGGACCTGTTACTACAGTATTGCCTGTCATTATATAACAGTTTGTAGGAATCAACGGCCAGTAATTTAACTCCTGTCAGATCCTCATTGGACAGATTGAACTCTTTGCTTCTTCCTCTGCTCTTCATCTTAGAAAATGACCCTATTGCCCTGGAATGCTATTAAGTGTGAATCTCACTGAAAAGATGACTGAGACTAATATTCACTGTCTGTGCAAAGAAATACTGCCTTTTGTTTTGTGCCTCTTTTAAACTATTAAAATGTTCAAGACTTGGCTCAAGAAAATTATCATCACTGTCTGTCAGAGAAAGTTACCCAGGATTGAGTTCTACAAATTTAAGGTCTTCCCAAGCAGAGGAGTTCTTGTAGTTATGCGTAAATCATTTAGTATCATGTCAATACGCCACGGTCTGAGGAACATTGCAGGAGAAGTAGACTTAACTGCAGCTCTGTTAAAAACTAGTTATCAGATCCTCACCAAATCTGATGTCTTTGGGCTTCAATTTCCTCACCAATAACATGGCAGAATTTGCAATCTATGGTCACTTGGTTCTCCCCAGTCCTATGTCGCTAGAAATGACTATCTAGAAACATAAAGTTTTAAAGATGTCAGTTATCCATCACTCCTTCATTTGTCTACTATATTAATAAGTATTCATTAATATTTATTAATGCCAGGTAATACTTATAAGTGCCAGGTACTCTCTAACTTCTGGGAATTCAACATAAAACAACAAAGAAGAAGAAAAAGTCCTCATTTTCAAGAATTTTTGATTTCTTGCAGAAAACAGACGATAAATTAAATATTAAATATATAACATAATGGTGACTAGTAAAGACTTGAGGGAAAATTGCTATCTAAAATGCAATATATTAGATATCATTCAGTCCCATCTGTTAATCTAGTTTGTATTCAGTCTTTCTGACACAAGAAGGGAAGATTGCATTTCTTCCTTGAGCAAGTCAAGTAGAATAAGCTGTCTCTCAGACACATGGTTAAAAGTGCACAGAAAAGTGACAAATTTGGTGAAAAAGAAAGAAAAATTCTCCTTACAGAAAAGAATTCAGACCTAACAGATGACAGGTTGACCGTAAATGAAACATAAATGAGGAATGCCAGGTACTGGACTTCAGTACACACCAGGGATTCTATCTGTTAACTACTCATCAACCAGTTCAACCATTTGTCTATAATATTGTTATTCTTTCCCTTGGTGAAGAAATTAAGACTCACTTAGGTCAAGTAACCTGGAGTCTGTGTTAGGATCTGTGTCCAGCACTCAATTCAAAATCACTATTCTTTCTGTGGCACTGAGACTCTCAAGAAAGTGGGGGAGGCTGAGTACAGCATTATATAAGGAACTTGAAATTTTTTTAAATATTTTGTTTTAAAGAGAGGGACATAGAAAGAGAGAGAGAGAGAAAGACAGAATCAATTTTATTTAGTTTTTCATGTGGCTTTCGTTGCTCCCACACTTCATTGTGTATGTAGTGCTGGGGTCTGAACCCACATCATTGTGCATGCCACGCCAGTGCTGCAACCGCTGAGTCAATGCTCCATCCCATTGAAATTTTTGATGTTGTGCTGTTATTTAACCATCCACACACAGATCATGGTGCACCTTAGCAAATAATACGATTAATTGTACTATAAGAGTGTATATTTCATGTTGAGGATTAAATATGTATTATCTATTAGAAAATTTAAGACTAATCTGTTTCACAGGAAAAGAAAATCCTTCCAGGTTTTATTGGATAAAACAAATTAAACTAGATTAAAAAAGGGAGAAAGGTGGAAAGAGTTCAAAACAGGCTATAGTATAGGGCTTAACTCAATTCAATTATAAAACAGATGAAAGACCATAGCCTGGAGCAAACATTAGCAATATCTTCAAGCCTTTGGTAATTTTTTGGAAGCTACCAGTATTATCTAGTTGCGATTGCAAAAATACACTCTATTGTTTTAATAATTACTTCAACTTAAAGAAAATGAGTGGGCTTGATTCTTCTGTCATTCTTTCAATTCTGGGCCTGATGATTATTTTTATTTTAAATATTAAAATATTTATGACAAAGGCATCCAGGAGACATTCTCCTCCAGGACCCAAACCTTGGCCGGTTATTGGAAATCTGCACATCCTCAATCTGAAGAGGCCATATCAAACTATGCTGGAGGTAAAATATATATATTGTTGATTTGATGTATATTTATAATTCTAAAGCATTCTTTCCTTAGTATGCTTATTATGGAATGTATTAAACTCTGATCCATATATGTTTCATGACAGAATTAAGTACTGTTCAAAATTAACACAGATGCTTTAAATTGAACAGTTACTTTTAAATTTGCATATATAAAAACTAGCACATATAATTCTATTATTTAAAGAGATATTTTAACCCTGAAATATTTACAACCTGCAACCATTATCTAAAGTATTTTGACTTACATTTTTCATATGTAGCCCACTACAAAGGAATTGAATTGTGATAATAGTTGTACTCTAGAGACTTGAAGTTAACTACTCCAAAAGGTACAATCAAGATGGAGTCCCCCAAACTTTAATTCTACATATGCCATTAATTTGCAGTGTGAAACAGCCTGTGTCTTTGTGCCCTCATCTGTCAGTTTCCATGGCTGGACCAAGTATTAGGCTAATTTCTTTGTTTTTTTTTTTTTTACTATGATTCTATAGCTAATGATTATGGTGATAGACAATATAAAAACTCAAAGTTTATAAGTTATAAAAACTCAATGCCTATAAATTTTAAATTTTAAGTTCTAAGGGGCATGTAACTGAAGTCAAGGACAGCTATAGTCTATAACTTTTTAGTTAAAAATCTCAAAGGAGGGCTGGAGTGGTGGCTCAGTGGTTATGGCTCTTGCCCGGCATGTGCAAGTACACGGGTTCAAACCCCAGGACCCACATACACAACTAAGTGTTAGAGCAGCAAAAGCCATGTGAAAAACTAAATAAAAATTGATTCTCTCTCTCTCTCTCTCTCTCTCTCACTGTCCTCTCTTAAAAAAAAAAATAACAACAAAAAACCTTAAAGGGAGTTTTACCAAAGAGAAAAACCATTATTTTCTCTCAGTGGGCACTATAATAACAATGCCTTACATTTGTATTGCACTTTTTATTAAAGCTCTGTAAGGATTACACTTATTCCTCACAGCCTCCCTAGGGGAAATTAGGGGTGATATTTTCATCTTCATTTTACAGATATGCGTGGCTCACAGAAAGTGACTACTAATTGAAAAGTGGGTCTTGTGATTTTTGGTTTTCTGATACCATTTCATGGCTCTTTCTTCAATACCCAAAGGTCTCAAAACAGGTTCATTCCTCAGAAGAACAACGCGGTCTTTCAATAAATCCTTCACCCAATTCCATGTGCGTCAATCTCATTTATTGATTCCCATACCATTACTGTCCTTTGTACGTATTAACCAGATTAATTTAAGACTTACTCTTTCATTTTTTTCTCATTTCCCCTTTCTTACCATTATTGTGAATTAATTCCACCTATAAAATATCCTTTTTCCGCTTTTCCCCAACCTCTACCATATTTTTCCTTAAAATTTATCTCTGAATTATTTTCTTTGCCTGACCTCTGCTATATCCACCTTACATTCCTTGGTTGTTAACTGAGAGAATGTCCTCACCACATCAAATTCTCACTTTAATTTTCACTCCCTAGAGTACTAATCTTAATCATATTAATTTCCTACATTTTTTAGTCCTTCTGCAATTTCTGCTACAATTCTAATGTTATTTTGTTTTTCTTTATTTTTTTAAATTTTGTGGTAGTGGTGGTTGAACCAGGGGTGTTTCACCTCTGTGCTATATCTGCAGCACTTTTTATTTTTCACTTTGACTTTTATTTTTGTATTTTGTTTTTATTTTTCACACTTTTTTTTTTTACTTTAGCTAAGTTGTCCAGGCTGGCCTAGAACTTGTGATCCTCCTGCCTCAGCCTCCTAAATCACTGTGATTAGAGTTATGCACTGCATCACCTGACTGCTCTAATTTTTTTTCCATTGTTTAACCATTTCTTTGTATTTTTATTGAAAAAAAATTTTTTTGAAAATTTCTGCCCAGTTACCACAGTGAGCTAGAAACCACACATATAATCCACAGACTATGGCATGATAACGAATTCATACTCCATCAATAATCACATCAAACTTTTTCCTCTTTGTTCATTCAAAGGAAGAGTCCAATGCACAAGTGTTAAATATGGGCTTTGTTGGGTTTTTTTTAGAAGGGAGAAAAACATTCATTTATTCTGGAAGCACTTTACGGTTCCAGAAAGTGACATTTACAGCACAAATTGCAGGAATAGAAACCATAACAAACTTGGAGGGCACTTCCTTGAGAGGCACAGGATGCTGTGGTTGAAAAAAATTCTTCCTGCGCTTAGTGAACTGTCAGCCAGCCTGAGCTGGCTGCTCAATCTTTCTTGAGGTTAAACGATAAAATGGAATTTCTTACACAGATACTGTTGAACACTCCTGTAGAGAACAGTGTTTCCTGTATCTCCAATACTCCCCCAATACTGAAACAGGATTTCTTGCGTTTCTGAAGGTTCTCGTGACGCTCTCTCATGCCCACCCTGTAGCCAAAATACATTTGGCACCAAGTTTTCCCTTACACTGCTTGTTTAGGGTTCAGATAGCAGCACAAAACATGACTTGTCAAAGAGTAGCAGAAATTGAGAACACAGACATTTATGTTCATGAAAATACCAAACACTTTTTTGCTGGCTATGTTTTTCAAAACAGCATTATTTCTGCTTAATATGACCCCCTGAGGAGTCAGCCCAAGGTCATACACTTAAGAATCATTTTCAAAGGACTGATTAAAGTAGGTTGATTTGACAGTGCAGTAATTGTCTCATGCCAGTTAAAAAACTCATATTGCCCAACAGTTCAATGGTTCATAAAGCAATTAAACGTTACCATTCTGTTACAAGCACACACGTGCACATGAACTATGACAGAAGAATGAACCAGATTAGTTTTGTGACTGTGTTTTAAAAGGAAAATGAAATATCACTTTGAAGTGTCATATTCAAGTATTTAAAAGGCAAAAAAAAGTTTAATTCCATTTGATTTTAAGATTATAAGATCTAGAGTCAGTGAAGTTAACTCTTGGGCACAAAATATTCTACAAAAATCAATTTGTGATTTCTCAAAATGCAACCTCTTGTTCATTATTTCTTTTAAAAATATGTGGAGACTTAGTGTACTGTGGCATTTCAAGATTCAATACTTTTGGGGCTGGAGGGGTGGCTCAGCGGCTTCGGCACTTGCCTGACAAGCACGAGGACCCGGGTTCAAACCCCAGCACCACGTACACAACTGAGTGTTGGAGCAACTAAGGCCATATGAAAAACTAAATAACGTTGTTTCTCTCTTTATCTGTCTCTCTCACTGTCCCTCTCTTTAAAAAAAAAAAAAAAAGGGGGGCTGGAGCGGTGGCTCAGTGGTTTCGGCGCTTGCCTGGCAAGCACGAGGACCCGGGTTCAAACCCCAGCACCACATACACAACTGAGTGTTGGAGCAACTAAGGCCATGTGAAAAACTCAATAAAGTTGTTTCTCTCTTTCTCTGTCTCTCTCACTGTCCCTCTCTCTTTAAAAAAAAAAAAAAAAAAAAGATTCAATACTTTATGAACAAAGTGAAAGAATGATATTAGCTGACTCACATTTCTGTCTGACTCCGGTGAAAAACAGTTTTACACATTTTCTATCAACACATAGAGGAGGCAGATGGAATCTAATGTTTTTCTAAAGACAAGTTTCATAAAGAAAGGAGCATTCAAAGTTGTCTTCTCAATCTCTGCCAATGTTAATCGGGTCAACACCATGGGTTCCACAGGCAGGAAGCTACAAAATGTGTATTTCCAGCTGAGCAGCACCACTTACTCTGTGACTTCTTAAAGCCACAATTCCTTGCCTATACAAGGGAGATGATAAAATCTACTTCACAGTTTTGTAAGGTGCCCTGAAAAAGGTAATGGTGCTTGGAATACAGTCAGGAGACAATAAATGTTGGCTCTTATTGCTTTCAATTATTGAAGAAAATGAATTCTTTTGCCATTAAGAAATGCCACACAGTAATGTAGAATTAATGTGGGTCTACTAAGATCATATCAAGGAATTGGGTGTAGTTGTCAGGTGTTAAGCATAGTCATAAGGAAATTTTTATCTCCCTAGATCCCTGGGTGGATATATTCTTCTTTTTTTTAAAGAGAGAGGGACAGTGAGAGAGAGAGACAGAGACAGAGACAGAGACAGAGAGAATCAACTGTGTTTTTTATTTAGTTTTTCATGTGGCTTTCATTGCTCCACATTTATTTGTGTATATGGTGTTGGGGTTTGAACTTCTGTACTCGCATATGATGGGCAAGTGTGGTAACCACCAAGCCACTGCTCAGCCCCTTGGGTGGGTATATTCTGATACCATGCAAAGTATAATGTCAGGGCATTGTTAGTAGAAATTTTGAAATAAAATGGAGTATATAGACAATTAACTGATGGTACAAAAATGACTCTGAAAGGTAGAATAACAACAGGAATATCTGTACTGAATAGATACAAAATTCTGACTTCATAAGGTCATAAAAACAGTTTGTTGAACTTAACCCAGTTACCAGAAGTCAAGATTCAGTTCACTTTTTTCTATAGTACATTGTTTTAATCATTTCTCTTCTTCTTACACACCAAAGCTCTCCCAGAAATACGGCTCCATTTACAGCATCCAGATGGGACCCAAGAAGGTGGTGGTGCTTTCTGGCTATGAGACAGTGAAAGATGCCCTGGTTAGTCATGGTGATCAGTTTGGGGAACGACCTCAAGTGCCCATATTTGAAAGACTTTTTAAAGGAAAAGGTAATGAACTCTAAATTTAAAATATATCCCTGTGGTTAAAATTATTAAATCAGTTGCACTCTACTCTCTTATGTAATTTGTTACATTAACTTTTCTCCATCAATATATATTACACAAATAGGATTCAGATAAGAAAATTTTTAATTTGTGGGCTTCATTCTTGTTTTACATAATAACTACTTCTGTTAAACAAATAATTATTAACCATTACTGATGAAAAGTACAATGTTATTTGCCAGGAACACAACAAAAAGGATGCAAAGATCATCAATTTAAAGATATAATGATCAAATAGCTAAAATAGATCCTTAAACAACATACTTAGTGTTATAAATATATGGAGCCATATTTTCAACTGGAAAAGTGGTTGCATAATTTTCTTCGTGTGAGTCATTGCTAAATACCTTGGTATAACACAAATACTCTGCTTTTATTGGTTCCAGTAATAAATAACACCTTTCTTTTTCTTTCTTTCTTTCTTTCTTTCTTTCTTTCTTTCTTTCTTTCTTTCTTTCTTTCATTACCAGAGATTGAACCCAGGGATGCTTTACCACTAAGCTACATCCCTATCTTTTTTCATTTTTTACTTTGAGTCCAGGTCTTGCTTAATTTCTGAGCCTGGACTTAAACTTGAGATCCTCCTGCCTCAGCCTCCAGAGTTGCTGGGCTAACCAGTGTGCTCCACCATCCCTGGCTACTAATTAAAAACTCTTTAAAAGTGGAAATTTTGGGGGCTGAAGTGGTGGCTTAGCGGTCACGATGCTTGCCCGGCATATGCAAGTACCCAAGTTCAAACCCTAGCACCACATACATAATGAAGTCTTGGAGCAAGGAAGGACACATGAAAAACTAAATAAAATTGATTCTCTTTCTCTCTCTCTCACTGTCCCTCTCTCTTAAAAAAAAAATGGAAGTTATTTTACTTTGACCATATTTATAGTAAATGCATATGGTCTCCTACTCAATACCATTTTGTTACTTAAACAGCATTTTTAAAAGTGTTATCTGCGTTATTGTCCTCAAAACAGTAGTTCTGCAAGGTATAAGTGGATGTTCCCTTCTTTGTTCTCATGTGCTCATTAGCATATTAAAACCTCAGAAAAACACCAAAAGTCTGTTTAACTTTATTCAATTCAGTTTTCCACACGGATTAGTCTTGGAACATTTATTTTCCTTCTAATTCCCACTAACATTTCATGAAATCAGAACTGAAGAAGTCTTTTCCATTCATGATCCCATGTCTGTAATTTCCAAGATTCATCGCTTTTTTCTTCTGGAAAGTTGGGACTGTTTCTTATTTCTTGCTGCTGCTCTTTTTTCACTAGAGCTCAAATATAGCTGACTAATTTAATGATTCTACAAGAAATTGTCTTAATTTGTATCTCTATCAATCTAAATTTTTCATCAAGCAAGTAAATAATTCAAATAATTCATTTAAGAATCAATCTTTTGGGCTGGAGCGGAGGCTTAGTGATTTCCGCTCTTGCCTGGCAAGCACAAGCACCTGAGTTCAAAACCCAGCACCATGTACACAACTAAGTGTTGGAGCAACGAAGGCCATGTGAAAAACTAAATAAAGTTGTTTCTCTCTTTCTCTGTCTCTCTCACTGTCCCTCTCTCTTTAAAAAAAAAAAAAAA